>JAASFN010000240.1:0-28393 GCA_023333795.1 Globisporangium rhizosaccharum | reverse complement strand
TCTCTCTCTCTCTCTCTCTCTCTCTCTCTCTCTGTCACTCAAGCTCTCATACAACACAACGTCCACACTCACAGACGCTCGAGTGTGCTCACCTGCGCATGATGACCAGACCAGCGAGGTTTGATGGGAAGCAGAGAGAGCAATGCATTCTCAGCAGCACTACCTAGCAGCACTACCTAGCACCAGCAGCTCGTCTGTTGGTGTGCAATATTGCTGCGATGGAAGAGCGCACAGAGCACAAAGGAACGCACGACATGTCTTGGTGGCGTCTTGAGAGCCTGCGCAAGCAGAGACTTTACTCACAACGAGGTAACAACCACGACGTCCCACTCGAGGGAAGCGTGCGTACGACACCAGCATGCTATGCTATCCTGTCCAGTCAGCACGACAGCTGCGCGACAGCTGCATGAGTAAGCGTTGAGGCGTTGTCCGCTGTATGAGCCGGGATTTGCAGCGTGCGCAACGACGACGACGATGCGGAAGATCGCGACTTGACTCATATTGAGTTTTCGCGTGGGCCACCCAAATCATGAATTTGAGTTCAATTGTGCGCTATAGTTGTAGGCACACAGCCAAACACAGCCGAGCAGCAGGCAGAGCAGTTTCAAATGCGAGCCGTTGAGGTTGCGATCATCATCTGCAACGCGTGAAGTCGCTCTCGCCCTTTGAATCGACCTGACTGCGCCTGCTGACGTCAGGCTAGCCCACACTCACTCGACTCGGCCGCGCGTTGCTCCCCTTGTGTATGACGATCAACTTCGTTTTCAGAGGCGGACCAACTACAGTCAACTTTGTGCCACCACTTTGCGCGCGTTTGCAAGCGCACGCTCTTTCTCTTTTTCATACAATACAGCCTACAGTCTGTCAGGTGGACGACGACCTCAAGGACCTCATGTAGCAAGTTGCTGTCGTCGTGCTTGCTCGCAAAGTTGGTGAGCTTGATCGAGCTTGATCGAGAATGTGTTGTTGTGCTGGAATTCGGCAGATCTTTTAGTTGTGTGTGGTTTCTGTAGCCAGTGCTATTTTAGCAATCTGAGTGTAGTTTAGACCGACCATGCACATTTTTGAAAATCTGAGCGTTTGATGAGACAAACATCCACATTTTGCAAAACATGTCTAGGAATGATAGTCCAAATGACTGGTGTGCTCGACACATTTTCGCACGTTTGATCAAAGCATAGTTATATTTACGAAACTAGCCAATTCTTGGTTTCAGACTTCTGACATGGGAAGGCAATTTCGATTACCGTTGCTGGCAAACAGGCTTGCGCGAAAATGGCCGGTGACGCACTTAATTCACGACCTTCAGTATCCTCTGCATTGCAGCACCTCGCTGCAAATGCCACACTGCTTCGAGTGCATATACGCTCACAGGGCTACGTGCTCATTGACCACAAGAGCATGTGCACGCTTGACCAGCGCAACCAGCGCACTTTGGATCATAGTGTGAGCAGTCGTCTTGTGCCATGTGCTCGCGTTATCATGGCGTCGTGTCGCGAAGAGTTAACGTCCCGGTTTTAGCCTCAGAATTGTACTATTTCGGCACGAATTAGCGCATTTCGCGTGGTTTTACAGCAGCAACGGTGACTTGCGAGGCGGCGGCGACCCAGAACAATCGATAAAACGCGACCTCCCGTCGTCGGGGCATACAACCGCGCTGGTATGTGCAGTCGTGCCATCCGCCCTCGACGCTATTTTCAGTATGACTCACCTCCCACTCTTTTCGCGAGCAGGCGGTCAGTATTCTCGCTCTTCCCAGAAAACAAAACTGCTCGAGCAAAGCGAATCGAGCAAGAGCCCCACGCGCGCGCCTCGCCGACCACACACAGAACGCGAGCGACCCACTCGCGCACAAGTCGCTCATTCCTTCAACCACCAGCTCCTCTACGGCACCAGTATCGCCAGTCGCTCGCTCAAACGAACTGAAAGAGACCAAGAGAGCAAGAGTCATGGAACGCAGCAGCAGCACGAGCCGCAAACGCACCAGTGACGGCGCACATGCGCTCGCACTCGCGACGTCAATGCAAGTGCTTCCGATGGTTCAGCGTAACGCAAGTCGCAGCTCGAGCGCTCGAATGAGTAGCCGTCTTGTGCCACTACCGTCTTCGCCTGGTTCTGAAGAGGCAGACAGCAATGCGATCCACTCGACTGCGCGTGCACCAGCAGCTTCACCAGGAGCGGAGACGCCGCCAGTCGACGACAAAGTCCTGCGTCGCCGCCTTCAGTACAAGATGCACCAGCGACGCCACCGCGCTAAGCAAAAAGCCAAGATCGAGACGCTCGAGCACGAAGTCCACGGCTTGCTCTCGGACGTTGCGAGCCTTGAAGTCCAGTGCAAGCGGCTCGCTGAGCGCAATGTGTTTGCAGGACGAACGACACCGAGCGGGCAGCCAGCGCGTATTGTGCTCGAGTACTTTCGCACGTACGAGCATGGCTGGTCGCCGCAGCGGTACAGCGAGCAAGAGCACTTTCTCCAGTGCGTCATGAAGAGCTCGATTGAAGGACCGGACTATATGGGCGTCGACTTTGTGAAGTATCAATGGCGGCTCTACGGCCACTACTTTGCGTCGACGCAGTACACGGTGCACGGCTACGACGTCTCGAGCATGGACGACATGACAATCGTTGTTGTCGACGCAACGATGTGCTTTCGTCCGCGGCGCGACGGCGTCACGACGCTCTGTCCAAGTCTTCACGGCCAAGAAGACCTCATTCAAGACGTGATTGGGAATGCGATCGTCGTGCCGGGCAAGTACCGCTTTATGTTTGACAGCGCCGGGCGCATGAGCTGGTTTGGCGCAGACTTGGACTTTGTCACTGGGCTTCAGCGCACGTTCGGATCGCTCGAGAAAGTCGCAGCGTTCATGCGCGGCGCGAACATGTCGTTTGGCACGGGACAGATCCAGTGCGAGCCGACGGATGCGCATAACGGGCACAGCCAGCAGCAGCGCCACCATCTCGAGTACCTCTTGTCCTAGGACGGACTCTACGTCGTCGTCCGTGGCGTCCTAGTAAAACTATACACACACACTCATTCACATACGAGCCGTGGCCACTTGCAAGTCCTCTGGTGCATCCGTTGGTGAGTGGCAGATACCGCGGATGACTATGGCGGATGCCCATCCGATAGACGCACGCAGCCAACAACGTGTGATGTAGTCAAGTCAACGCAAGTGCGTTGGTCATGCTTCTCCGCCGCCACAAAGACAGACAGACAGACTGCGGTGTCCGAGTCTACTGCAACTTGACGCAAATTCTCCCACATACACAGTCGTTCATTACGACTGACGGACGGACTGACTACTCTCGCTGACGACGGCGACGGCGCGAGGCGCGAAAGCTCGTCTACGCGCCGCCATTCATTCATTCATTGCGTCCAGTAGCGTAGAGTCAAGTGAGCGAGCGCGTCATGAACAACGCAGAGTTTGGAAATAGCACTTGTACGCACCATCTCGTCGTCATTGTCGTCGCGATTGTCGTTATCCGTCATGGTGCTGTCCGCGCCTCCAGCAGCATCAGCGTCACCATGCAATACGGGATCGCATTCATCACCGCTTTGGTGCTCTCCTGTTGCGTGCGGGCTCGAACGGTCGCGTTCGGGTATCGTCAACGACAAGGCGCGTGCTTGGATCTTGCTCGAGCGCGCGGCGACTGACGCACGAGGCACGAGATCATCCGAGTCGTCGCTACTTTCGCTCGAGACTTCTGCAAATGAGAGCGACTGGAGCCGCGCTTTCCGCATGCGAGACGTCCGCCGCGCTGGTGTGTTAGTTACTGCACCACTTGCATCGGTCGGCGTACCAATTGCAGCAGCAAGTGAACTTGGCGACGACGTTGTCTGCTGCTTTCGGGCTTTGCGACTTGTGCTTGGTGTACCAGAGGACGACCGTCGCTTCTTTGCGGACGACGCGGGCGGTGACGTGAGCTGCATGAAGTAGTCACGAATGTCGGCCGAGCCTTTGATTGGCGACAGCGACGTCTGAACGTACACGAGCAGGCAGTCAGTCACACAGTCGTGAGTACTGAACCAACTGATTGCCTTCTCCGATCGAGTCACAAAGACGTACCATCATGCGTGGCCCGCGCTGGTGACCAACTGTGCCACTGCTGTCACGCGTCGTCATCGTTGCTCCAGTCGCATCAGCTGCGCCGGAACGCTTCGATGGCGTCGCGTTGCGGTCGCTCCCTGCGACAAAGAGCTGCTTTGGGAGGTAGATCCTCCCTGGGAACGGCTTGAGACTCGACTGGTTCTTGATCTTCTTCTTCACGAGCAGCGCCGCGCTGTCGACGAGCGGATACATGTACGTGCTGTTCGGATCCGTGACGTCGTCGCACTCCGAGAGCTTCGCGAGCATCTGGAGCACGAACGCAATGTTGTCGGCTTCAGCCGATGCGCTCGTCGGCACGAGACTGTCGAGGAAGAAGCTCAAATGCTGCAGCTGACTGTTCCAGACCGGGTTGTGGAAGAGCGACACGTGCGAACTGACACTACGCTGTGCCGCGTCTCTCGGAAAGTCTGGATGGTGCGCGAGTAAGTGAATCACGTACGGCAGTGCGTACTCGGGCACGAGAAGCGCGCTCCGCTCAGCGGCACTTGCATCGCTAGTGCGACTGCGAGCGAGCGACGCTTCGAACGTCCGGCGCATGCGTTCGATCGCGACGCCGAGCAGTGTTCGTGCTTTCTTCTTCAGTCCAGCGTTCGGCTCGGTCGCTGCGAGCACGAGGTAGCTCAAGTACTTGTGCGGATGCAGCGCTGCGTGCTGCATCAAGTGCTTCGTGAGCTTGTCGAGAAACGCCGCGCGGACGTCTTCGCTCGAGTCCTGCATGACAAACCCGAGCACGTGCCACTGCGAGACAGTCACGAGACGCTCGATGCGCGCGTTTCGCACGAGCTTGAGCAAACTGCTCGCTGCGACGACGCGGTACTTGGCTGCAAAGCCGGCGTTCGCGGTCCACTTACGGCCATCAGACCGAAGGAGCTCAAACAGCAGCGCCACGAGCTGCTGGCTCCGGTCGCTGAACTCGGTCGAGTCGACGCCTTGGTGGCAGTACAGCACGACGTGGACCATGACTTTGAGCGCAAGGCTCCGGATCTCGACCATCTTGACGTGCGTGACGACGCGCTTGCGGCTCTTGTTCTGCGGGTCTGCGTGTCCAGCGTCGTCTGCGAGGAAGTCGTCGTTAAGTGTCGTCCACAACGTCGTGAGTAGCGTCTGCTTGGTCGCAAAGTCGCCCCCGCAGCGCTTTGTAAAGACCAAGAGACTCTGCAGCGTCGCGAGCACGTATGGCGACATCGGCGACGCGAGCCGCTTCTTTGCGCACAGCTTCTGGATCAAGAGACTCGTGCTGCTCGCCAAGCCAAAGAAGTTTGCAATGCTCAGTGCAGCGAGCTTCGAGACGTGGATCTCGCGTGCCGACAGCACTGCAGATGACTGCTTCCCGTCGGCTCCAAGACTCGGACTCAGACAGAACCGCTCCAACTGCGATGCGAGCAGCGCTGACGGGATCGCGCTGACGGCAGACGTCGCGACGTCGATGTCTCCGCCGCTGCTCTGCTCCATGGTCGTATGCCAGAACGCCGAGTAGTTGGCAAGCACACCAAGGACACCTTCAATCACACGCAGGTCCTTGGTCAGCTCTTCCTCATCGTCGTCCTCTTCATCATTGTCGTTGTCCTCGTCGTTGTCTCTGTCGTGCTCAGATGCAACTAGGATCTTCTCGAACGCGTCGTTGATGAACGGCGCAAAGATCTCAGGCGTGATCTTCGACACCATCACGAGCAAGTCGGCGATGTGCCGGTTCTCGCGTGCTGGCTGCGCGCCATGGTCGATGAAGAAGCTGAGGAACGCGCGGATCGACGCGTGGTTGAGCGTGAGCAAGTTGAGTTTGCGGCAGAGCGTCTTCAGGAACTCGCCCAGTGGCGTCTTTGACCCGACGCTCTTGACGAGCCGGTCGCGCGCACTCCGCATGTCGTCAATACTCAGTGAGTAGTCGCACAAATGCGCCATGTGCTTGAACACAGTGTGGTCACGGCCGGCGCTCAGTTGCTCGAGCAGCGTGCGCAAGTTCGGCGTCTCAGGGAACAGCGGCGCGAGTGCTATGAAGAGCTGCTCGCTTGCATCGCTACTGCTTGCTGCAGCATCCAGTCCGCTTGTCTGCTGCTGACGCTGACGTTTCTTCGCACCGACGAACGCGCGGACTGCGAGGACACACCGTGCGCGTTCGCTCAAGATCCGTCGCAGCGCTTCTTTTGACGCAGCGTCAACCGAGTGATAGAGGTAGAGTAGTCCTTTCGCTCGAACGGCTGCAGCCGCCGCCTTTGGAAGCAAGATGTCGTCGAGGAGCTGCACGACGCGGAGCTTGAGCTCTTGCTGCGGATACGCAAAGCACTTGAGCACAAAGTCGGGGACCCACCCGAGCTTCTTGGCAAGCGCTGCTGGGACATGGTGCGCGGTGAGCAGCTCGTCGTCATTGGTGTCGCCTGCTGACCAGTACGCCGAGATGTGCGCTGCGTACACTTGACTGAGCCCTGTCATCGTCTCTTTCCGCAGCAGCACGCGTTTGTCTTTCATGCGCTCGCCCACGTGGCGCAGACACTCGTCGCTCACGACCTCCAAGTGGTTCGCTGCGAGGTCACAGAGCTCGTTCACAACGAGCCGCCGCACTTCCCACTCTGGATCGCTCAAGCGCAATACGCACTCAGTCTCGATCAGACTCGCGAGCTCAGGCTTGCGCTGCCAAATGACGACGCACGCGTGGACCATCTGCAGCCGAATCTCTTTGCTCACGTCGCGGAAGCGGCCAAGGAAGTCGCGAAAGTTCGGCATGTACTCGTGTCCATAGTCGGCGTGTGATGATGCAAAGAGCCGCGCCATGAGCGCTAGCGCTTCGGATCGCGTCGCGACTTCGTCGACTTGGAGCTGAAGACACACGTTCGGGAGCACGTAGAGCAACAGCGCTGGCGCGATCTTGTGCACTTCGTAGATGAGTGTGTAGACGTGCTCTTTCAGCGCTGAGGCGGACGACGACGAAGTCGGAGGATGCGAGGACGACAGCGACGAGAGTGCAGTCGGTGCATCGACGAGGATGCTGTTGAAAAAGAGCGAGAGGTGGCTCTGGAGCATCTCGCTCGTGCGCTTGATGAGCGTCTGTGCCATGTGGTACGGTCCTTGCACGACTGCGTCCGTCTCATGCGGCAGTGCATCGATGCTGCTGCTGCTGCCGTTCGGGTTCGCGTGCACGAGCGGCGCCAAGATCACATCGAGCAGCGGCTGGTCGATTATGTCGATCTCGTCAATGCACGCCGCCATGATCGCGACCATGAGGCTCTCGATCTTGCTTGTGTGCGCTGGCTGGAGCGTCTCGAACATCGTCGAAAAGAGCTGCACGAGCAGCACGGGCTCGTTCGCTTCGACTGTGAAGTCCACGCCAGCGAGCAGTGCACCGAGCTTCGCACTCGCAAGACTCTCGAGCAAGTGCACGTAGTGTACACTGCTTGCGTCGTCGTCGTCGTCGTTTCGATTGCGTCTGTCAGCAGCTGTCACATTCCCAGCGAGGCACCGGATCTGCTCCAAGATGAGCTGGAACGCGTCGTAGAGCTCTTCCTTTGACGTGAATGGCGTCCCAGGTGCGTGCACGCGGAGCAGCTCAGCAAAGCAGCACGCTGCGAGTGCGCGCACGATCGTGTCGCTGCTTTCGAGGACCTGGTCGTGCAGTAGCTCGGTGCACACGAGACGCAATTGCGCAAGCGGCACTGCTGCGACATCAATGTCCTCGCCACTGCCGCCTTCGTGCTGGTTTGGCATGCGCTGCAGCACTGTCCACGTCTGCTTGAGTCGCCGTGCGAGCTTCGATGCGTTCTTGCCAGCGCTCGCCAAGTACGCGCCAGCGAGCACCGTCTCCACGAGTGCGTCGTGCTGCTCTCGCTGCTCGGTTGTGCGGCTCCCAATCGACATGCGCGCGCTCATACGTGGAGTCGCGCGCTCGTCGTGCTTGCACTCCTGTTCACTGTCGCTCTGAGACGAATGCATCCGCTGTTGCCTGCGCTCAGGCGCGGCACTCGCAGTGTCAGTGTGAATGTCATCATCATCGTCGTCGTCGTGTTCGCCGTCTGGCTCGCCATCGCTACTATCGGCTGCGCTTTTGCGAGCGCGACGCGTAGTGCGCTTCTTCGTCGGCTTCTTTGCTGTGTTTGGCTTCTTTGTTGCATTTGGCTTTGACTTTGGAGCACTGGCAGAGGATGATGGACGTGCACGTTGTTGCTGCTGCTTTTGCTGCTCAAGCGGTGTCACTGGCGGTGTGCTCGTGGGCGTCGTTCTCGCACTCACTTGCGCTGCGCGCTTTGCTGCAGTCACTGCGCGCGTGCGGCGCTGTGGAGGCGTTGCGTCGACAGGAGGTGCCATCGTCGCGCGCACGCTCGCACGCTCGTGCAGATGTGTGCGACTGCGAGTGCGGAAATGCGAGTGATGCTGCATTGCCTTGGACATTGGAGCAAAGAGCAACCTTGGTTTTGTCACTACTGAAAAATTGCCTACATAATAAAATGGCGCGAACGTCGAGTATCGTGACTGCCAGAGGACTGCGACTTGCGTCACGCTACACGAAATGAAGCTGCTGTCTCTGCGTAACAACAGCAACGAGGTGGCAGACACGACCTTATCGCAAACTCAACATCATACGCTTTATTACAAAGACACTAGCGAGCGCTGCGCATCGAGAGACGCCACACAAGACTGCGCAGCAAGACTTGCTCTCGCTCTCAATCTCTCACTCACTCTCTCAAGCTCACAGCTCACAGCTCAAAGATCATTGGGAAGTTGTCGGCTCGATCGTCGTCCGTCTCTGGATGTGCTGTGCGGACCGAGCCCATGGGTGCGTAGTACCGCGGATCTTCTTGCACAGGCGCTCGCCTTGATCCACTGCTATTGCTGCTGGTTGTTGTAATGATGCTCTCTGCTTGGTGCTGACGAATCGCTGTCGGATCCGAGCGGCTCGTGGGGAATGGATTTGCTGCTGCACTGGCGTCTCGCGGTGGCACTGGCGACGAGTACCGGTGCCCAGATGCAGTGGCGATCGACGGCCGCGCGATGCGACTCGATGGCGGCGGCATCGAGGACGCGCCAGATGCTCCAAGTGTCGGCGACGCAGATGGCCGAGCGCGCGACGATGCGCGCACGCTGCTGCTTGTTCGACTGCTGCTGCTACTAGTGTGGACGCTGGGCTTGCGATGAGACCGCGGGACGTGTGTAGGGTCATGCGGATGGAGGTCGCCAGTGGTTTGGATCGGCAGCAACACGTGCGCGCGCACAGGATGGCGGGTCTTGAGCGTCTCAAAGAGATGCCGCTTGCCGTGTTCAATCTGCATGGGGCTGTTTGCGATAGACACAAAGAGAGAGAGGGATGCACAAGAGCGTGAGCGACCACGCCATTCATCTGTACACCCATGGACTTGGGCATCGACAGCGCGGACGTACGTGTCATAGTTGCTATTGCTGCTGTGCTTGAATCCGTTCGGGTGGTGGTTCTGGTAGTCGTGCATCAAGTGGCAGCGGCACGTCGACATGAGGCGTCGGCACTGCCGACAGCGGCCGTCCCAAGTGTCCATCGCTCAGTGTGCGTGTGTGTGCGTATGTTGATTGGGCTGTGTGCGTCGATCAGCTCGTATCGAGTCGTGGTCGAGCTGGCGTGTATGCGTGCAGGTGTGTGCACGTGTCGCTGAGCGCTTGCCGTTCTCGTTCGCGCTCGTGCGAAAGCGCGCCACCGAGAGAGAGAGAGAGTAAGGCGTCGTTCGTCGAGAAAGAGCCGATGTGCGCGCGCGCGTGCGTGCGAGCAGTCGCTGGGTGCTTCGCTAGTGGTGGCGCTCACGCGATGGTCAATGCACTCGCTCGCTTGTCTGTCTCCGCTCGTGCGTCGTCGTGCTGTCTGATTGTGGCTTTGCTCGATTCGCTTGCTCGAGTGTGCTGGTTCGATTCGCTAAAGTACGAGGGAAAAGTGCACACAGCAGAACAGCAGGCGCTCCAACACCAGCTGGTACATTCGCGCTTCAACGTCATCTGATGGCGTCCATTTGCCGATCGACTGCGTCGTTCTAGTATATATGACTCTGAGATCTGGGTTAGGCAGTGTGCGTGGGTGCGACGGACTCGCTCTCACTGACTAGCTGGCTTCGTACTTGTACCAGGCTCTGCAAGCACTGGAAGACGCCTGTGTGTCTATGTGTGTAGCTAGCCTGGGCTTCAGTGCTTCTCACTGCGAATGGATGTGCGCGAGTCAAGAGATCAAGTCGACCGCATTGCGCTGTTCTTGGGCTTCACAGGCTGTGCGATGTAGATGACAGTCGGGTCGTTCGGATCAACGAACGCGCGGTTCTGGCTCTGGACGAAGCTCACGTCGATGATCTCTGCCATTTGTCCATCGAGCCATTCATTCGTTCACGTACGTCAGCGTCAGCTCATCGAACTCGCATGCAGTTGCTATGTGGCACCTTCATAGTGCAAACGCTACCTTGTCGCTTGCGCTTCTCGAGCAGCTTGAGGAAGACTGGGAGCACGACGCCTGTGCCACCGTTGTCAAAGATGATCTTCCACGACAGCGCAGCGTCCGACACGCTCTGGTCGCTCTTTGAAGGCGGTCGATAGCAGATAGAAAGATCGATCAGCGAGCGAATATGACAGCAGCAGCAGCACAAGCTCAGACGCAACGCACTGGCGTGACGCGGCCCGAGATGCTGCAGGCGCCAAAGATCGGCTGGTTGAACTTCTCGTCCGTCATGTTGGCGAGCGGGATCTCCTATCGTAGAGCAATCGTGTAGCATGTAGCATGTGCAAGTGCCAGGCAGTCAGTCACGTGGCTCGCTCTCGCTGTCAATGGATCAACAGACAAGCGAGTTGGAGTGCGAGTTGATAGGCAGCAACACACAAAGGCTTCGAAGAAGAGTCCGTGCTGCATCGAGCCCTTCTCAGCGACAAAGATGATTCGTTGCGTCGTGCAGTACACGCGGCCTTTGCCCTTGAACTTGTTGCTACGAGAGCGCAGCACAAGGAGCTCAATCGACGTGCTGCTGTTGCTGCCAATGCAAGAGCTTGCAAACTGCACACAGACGCAAGCAAACATGCTACGCACCTGGTTGCGCTCGTCTGGAACGACACTTTGGCGCGCTCGAGGATAAAGAGCTCGTCCTCCTGTGCGAGCGGCAGGAGCTTCCCTTCGTCCGCGAACAGCTCGACCGTGAACGACATCGTTGTCTCCTCGCTCACTTGATCGCTCTGAAATGGGTGTAAAGTGACACTGAGCTGTGGGGTTTCGCCTGTGGTCCACATCAAGAAGACACCTCACACTTGCAGCTAGCTCTCGGCACCAGCACCATCGACACGAAAACGAGACACACGAATTGACTATGCAATGTATTCAAGAGGGACGAGCGTCTGCTGTGCTACTGCGTACGAAGGATGCTGATCAACCACGCGCTCAGCGCTCGTAACACTCTAAGCAGTCGATTGCATCTGGGTCAAGTCGCTCGGATGTGCTTCATCTGCCAGGTTTCAACACCAGGCATCGAGTCGCACAACTCACGCACTGACGCTACTGGGTCGGTGCGCTTGCAATGCCCAAACGCTCGGCGGAGCGCTTGCCTGCTGTCGTCACAAGCCGGCTCCGCATGTCACCACTCGCTCGATTGTGTTCTCGTTCGCACGTCGAATGGCTGGAGCTGGCGCCGCCTTACATGACCACCACGCAGGCAGCCGACTCCAGAGCGTTGGCGTCGTTCGCCTCACGCGTCTCGCACTCACGCTCAGTGGTCGGTCACTCGCTCAAGTCAAGACAACTGCACCTGCAAGCAGCCAACGCGTACTCACCAAATCGGCCAAGTACCCCATGCACAGCTCGCACTCGGTCGTGTGTCCCTCACGACGACTGCGGCAGTCAACAGCTCTCAAGCTGACCGCTCGCTCAACGCTAGCAGCATCTTAGTAGTAGTCGCTGCCGCCGTGGCGCGTGTCCTGCGACTTGAAGTCGCCGTCGTACGCAAACGAGTCCTGCGACATCAAGTACTTGTCCGTCGCCGTCGATGAGAGCTGGCTGAACGACTGCGTCTGCGCGCCTTGCGTGAACGGCGCGCCAGCGTCCATGCCAAGCGATGACGACTGCGTCAAGCCGGCTTGCGTGAGCGGTCCCATCATGTGGCTGCTCGCGTGGAACGACGACGGTGGAGCGCCTCCACGACGCGAGCCGCTACTGCGCGACTGCGGCGCACCGACACCGCTGTAGCGCTGCGGACCAGTCGGCGGCAGTCCAAACGAGCTCGTCCCAGTTGCTCCATAAAGCCCTGTGTCGCCACCGCCACCAACACTGTCCGACTGGTCGTAGCGCGGATCAAAGCGCGAGTCCAGAGGCGGCACTGGCGCGCGTGGCTTGCCACGTGTATTAGCACCTATGCCACTGCGCCGCGCTGCTGGTTTGAGACTCGGGAACTGCATGAACGACGCTTGGAGGTTGCTCAGTGGTCCTTCCATCACGAGTTGGTGGTCTCGGTAGTGGTTCAACAGGCGGTTCCAGAGCTCTTGCTTCGCCAGCACGCGCGGGTTCCCAAGCACGATCACGCCGTACTTGGCGCGCGTGAGTGCGACGTTCAAGCGCCGGCGGTCGCTCAGGAACCCAATGCCCTGGTTCTCGTTCGACCGCACGCACGAGAGGATGATCAAGTCCTTCTCACGGCCCTGGAACGAGTCAACGCTCGCGACTTCGACGTCTTTGTACAGCTGCGACCGCATCGCGCCGTTGCGCTGCATGTAGTTCACGACGTACGCGCGCTGGCCTTCGTACGGCGTGATCACGCCGATCTGCGACGGCAAGACGCCGGCTTTAAGGAACGTCGTCACGATCTTCTCGACGTTGCTCGCTTCCGTGCGGTTCAAGTAGCTCGTGCCGGACGAACTGATCTCTTCAGCGCCGAGGCAGATGTAGAAGAACGTCGGCTTGTTTGCGTTTGGCCACGGGAAGTCGACGCTCGTGAGCTGGCGCTCAGCCGTGCCAACGCCGTTCTGGAGCTCGCCGTCATAGAACGTGTTCGATGGGAACTCGCTCAAGCACGGGTGCATGCGGTACTGCACGCGGAGGCGAAACGGTCGGTGGTCGAGCTTGAGCAAGCGGTCAAACAGCGACTGGTTCAGTCCAGCAGCAGCGGCTTTCTTGTTCATCACGACTGGACCGAGCTGGCAGTGGTCGCCGACCATCACGACATGCTTGGCGCCTTGGACGATCGGGATCAAGCACTCGGGCTCAGTCGCTTGCGTCGCTTCGTCAATGAGCACTTGGCGAAAGCGAAAGTTCGACAAGCGCGGGTCGCCAGCACCGACGCACGTCGTACAGATCACATCTGCCGCTTGCAAGAGCTCGCGCTCGGCCTGGCGCTTGAGCGCTTTGAAGCGCTTCTCGTCCTGCGACGACAGCTCGCCTTGGTCGTCCTTGAGCTGCGTGAGCTTGCGCAAGTCCGCCTTATCTGGCGCGTCGAGCGACTTGATCATCGCGTGGAGCGACAAGTGCTCGACCGACGACGCGACGGCTTCACGGCTCTTGGCTGCAAGACGCACGACTTTGAGACCCGTCGCGCTGATCTTGGCCGTGAGGTGGTCGACTGCGATGTTACTTGGCGCCGTCACGAGCACTTGGCCCATGTTCTGCTTCGCCATGTGGTACACGATCGCAGCCGACGTGACAGTCTTGCCTGTTCCCGGCGGTCCTTGAATGAGACTCAGTGGCTGCGTGAGCACGCCGCGGACAGCGTCCATCTGCGGCGGATTGAGCTCTGGGAGCCCAGGTGCTGAGATCTTGGCGCCACCGATCGAGCGCGGGACTCGGAGCGCTTGCATCTCAACGTCATGACCGAGGATCTTGTGGTATAAGTAGCCCGTGAGCGACGTGTCGTCGACTGCAAACGTCTTGAGCGCCGCTTGCATGCGGTCAAACGACGTGGCTTTCCAGACAAAGTCGACCAAGTAGCCGTCACCGATCTCTAGCGGCACGACGTTGTTGCGCATCTCGAGCGTGACTTCCGACTCGTCCATGCGCAAGACATGGCCCGTGCTCTCCCAGTCGCGGCCATAGAGCATCGCTGCTGTTGGACCCAAGCGCAAGCGGATCTCGTCGCCCGGGACAAGGCGCAAGTCCGTGTCTGGACGGCTGCACGTGAAGATCGCATTGCGCTTCTTGTTCAGCCCCGTGTCCCAGCGCACGAGCACGCCCTCTTGGGTCTGCGCCTCTTTCATCTTCTTATCGTAGTCCGACTCCATCTTCACGAGCGGTCCAAAGATGTTCTGGTACTGATACCCGTCTTCGTACTTGATCAGGACTTCATTCGGTGCATCGTCGACGCCCGGGCGGTCGAGGTCTTCAACGACTGCGAGCGGGTTGTCGCGCCAGAGCTCTTCGAGTTTCGCGATCTGCGTCGACGTGATCTGACGCGACCGGAGCTGCTCGTGCTCGGACGGAACTTTCACGAGCCATGGCAGGAACGACCGGTCGTCAATGAGCGGGAGCCACTGCGACATATCCCAGCTCAGGTCTTTCAGTGCGTTCATCTGGAGGCACGGATCGCGACAGAGTAGCACGACGACCGCGTCCTGCTTTGCTGGGATGAAGCCCAAGAGGAAGACGTTGCGGCAGCCGCAGTTGTAGCACTCGAGTACAGTCTCACCGAGTGGCGACTCGGGGTGCAGTGCCACTTCCTTTTGCTTGCTCCGCACAAGGTGCTGGATGATGTGCGACCCAGATGTGTTCCCGCGCGAGTTGCAGAACCACTTGTCACTCCCGACGCACTTGACCACGGACGCTGGGTCGTGCAGTCCGCAGTACGCGCACGCGTGCTTTGGCAGCTCTTTCGACGTGTAGTCGAGCGCATCGTCGTCGCCAGTTTCGTCAAATGTCAAGTGCGCAAAGTCATCGGTGGCGAGCGACGCTGCGTCGTCGAGTTGGCTCTGGAACGCACCAGTGGCATTGCTGGTAGATGCGGTATCATGGTGGTGGTGGTCGAATGCACCGAGACCAACGCCGGAGAATGCGCTGTCTGCGTGCAACTGCGACTGCTGCTGCGTCGATGCCGACGCGTGCGGCTGGTAGTGGTCGTAAAAGTCGTACTGCGCAGTTGCGTCGTGCTGCGTGAGCGGCTCGTCGGACGGATCGACGAATGCGTACATTGACGCCTGGGAGGCCTGCGTCTGGAACGCCTGCGACTCGCTCGCTTGCGTCTGCAAGTACGCGTGGTGGTGGTCGTCGTCGTCGAACGCATCAAACGCAGCACTGCCACTCGCTGCAGCATTGCTGCCGCCGTAGCAATGGTGCGGATGGTGGTGGCTCATGGCTCTCGCGTTTCCTCTGGATGCGGGTGGAGCTTCTGGATGGGACAGCGAATGCCCCCTTGCAGATTTCAGGTTTTGATTGCTGAAATATGAGGATTTTAGGTTGATTTTGTAAGTATTTGACAATGAAAGGCACAACCGTTTATATTGTAATTTCTATAGTTTCTGTCAGAGATTCCCACAAAAGCACTTCGGTGGATCACCGCACGACTGACTCACTTCATGACTCGACACCAGCACCGCAGTCTCGAGTCCTTGGACAACTCTGTCTCTCTCTTTGACACCACGCATCGCTTCCTTGTGCCTCCTCTTTAGCCTTTAGACTCCTATGTTACGTTGTCCACCTGTCCGCGCGTGGACTCACTACTTCGAAGCGCTTGCTTCCCAGCTGAGCGCAGTGCTGCGACAACGCGTCGCCAGCGCGGCTCTCCCTTTCGTGGACTAGTGCTTCTTGTGCTGGTGGTAGAGCGATCGTAGTGCGCATAGCGCTCTGGGAAGCGCTTGACGAGCGACGTTGCAAGGTTGCACTGCGTTGCGTCGGCTGCCATTGCACGCAGTGTCACGACTGAAAGTGCGCTGTCTGGGTACGCTGTGTGGAGCCACTCGAGTGCGTCGTGCTGATGCGCCTTGACAGCTGCGTCCATTGCAGCCGAGGCCATTGCGACTGCGACTGGCACGTCTGAGGCGTGGATCCAGTCGAGAACGGTCTGTTGGCCATGGACCGCAGCGTCTTGCAGCAATGACGACGCGAGCCCTTTGCTGCCGCGGTGTGTTGCAATCCACTCGAGGATCGCGACGTGGCCATGACATGCAGCGACTGTCGACGATGCCGTGAGCAACAGCGGCACCGAGTTGCGCTGGTGCGTTGCGATCCACTCAAAGACGTCCAGGTGCCCAGCTGTAGCGGCGAGACGCAGCAACACGCTGTCATTGACGACGTACCACGACCGGCGTTTGCGGACTGCCTGGACCATCGCCAAGTTGCCCTGTGCGCACGCAGCGCGCAGTATGCGACTAGTATCGACGTTTGGCGACATCCCGAGCGCCCACTTGACCACGCGCACGCTCCCGATCTGCGCTGCATACACGACAACGGTGTTGACGCGATACAGCTCAACGTCGTTCAGCGGATAGATCTCGGGTCGCCACGTCTCGAGTCTGTGCTCACGGGCGTAGAACTTTAGATCAGTATTGTGCATCTTCACGAGCATGTCCATTCGAGCAGCATCGGCGTGATTCAGCTGCGCGTGTCGGAGCTTCAAAACCAGCGGTGCGCTGGCGTATAGGCGAATGATGCGCACAACGACGTTCGGGAGCGACAGCGCACACGCGCGCAGCACGACGTCGAGCGATGCGAGTCCAGACGATGTCATGCGCTCGTATGTGCTTGCTTGCTTGCTGCAGAGATGGATGATACGATTGTCTCGCTTCATACAGACACTTGCACAGTCACTGCGACTTCTTTGTTGTGTCATGTGGGTACATGTTCCAACTTGAACGTGTGCTCTTCTAGAGAGAAAGAACAGATTTCTACGCGATACAAGAACAGCGAGCAGCGAGCACGTCTTGGCAAGCGATGGAGGATGGATCAATGGATGCAACGCACGTCGACTGCCCTGGGTCTGTCTCTCGGCTTCGTCTTCCTAGTCTCTCTCACTCTCTCTCTCTCTAATACAACAGTTAGAACGCCATGTTGAACGTTGTCGGCGGCAAGACCGTCGCGACTTGGCACCGCTCGGCCTTCGAGTAGCGCTTCTTGATCACCGCGAGGTTGTTCGACGGCGAGCTCGAGTAGAGCGTCTGGAGCTCCGCCATGCACTCTTTCAGGTCGCTCCAGTCGTACCGACACGAGTCTGCGAGCTCTTTTGTCTGCATCCATTCACAAAGTAGGTCAGGACCGTGTTCGCCACAGTCGATAGACTTGGGACTCACACAACGACAGACGCACCATTGGAAAGCCGTCGACAGTGTACATGGCCATCGAGAGACAGCACGTCGCAACGACTGACGGCAAGTACTTGAGGAACTGGTACTCCTGCAGTGCGAGCTCGAGCAAGTAGTGCGCGAGCATTGACGTCTTCTTCTGGATCGGAGGGATCATGCGCTGGTAGATGTTCAGGAAGTCCAGCGCTAGAGCCACAACGGCGCAAGAGGACTTCGTTAGGACGCTCCAACTCGCAAGCCACAAGCAAAAAGTACACTGTGAGACGCACCAGTGGGCACTGAGAGCGTAAAGTTGAGTGTGTTGAGCAGCTTCTCCTCCATCTTGAGCACTTCAGCAGACGTGTAGACGTTGTCCGCGCACATCGCGAGATCTTCGACGCCAATGTACGACACGTCTTCGCACTTGGACGCGACGTGGAGACACGTTGCACCCAAGAGCTGGAACCGCGTCTTCTTCACCATCACAATGTCCAGGAACCGGTCTGTGTAGTTCACAGCGAGGAAAGCTGTGCGCAGACACATCTCAAAGACGTCGACGACTACAGACAATGCGATAGAGAGACAGACAGACAGATAGACAGACAAGCGGTCAGCGACGTCGTCCAAACGATCTGTCGTAGGACTGGGATGATAGTGACCAGCGACCACGCAGCAGTAGCAAGAGCGGGCGACTGAGACGCACCTTCAATGAGCCAGTCCACGAGCATCGACCGGTGTGCTGGACGCAGTGTCTTCTGGCGGCTAGCGACATCAACAAGCGACACAAGACGATTGTGAGCATATGAACGATCTGGCCATCCTCGAGCACGCACATACGCAAAGATACACCTTAAATACTTGATCTCCTTCCACGACTCGAGCTCGGTCTGGCGCAAGTACGCGTGGAAGAGTTCGACGTGCTCGGGTGTCCGCGCCGAGCGCGTGCGCGCCATGGCGTAGCTCATCTGGTCCATCGGGATCTTCGGCACGAGCGGCAGGAACGTTGGGACAGCGTTCGAAAAGTACGGATGGCGCAGTGCGTCTTCTGCCGAGATGCGCTGGTCCGGGTTGTAGATCAAGAGCTTCGTGAGCAAGTCGATGCCGAGCTCCGATATGTTTGGGAACAGCCGTGAGAGCGGTCGGCGCTTCCAGTTTGGGAACTCAAAGTGGTAGTTCGGCAGCGACGCAAAGCCGGGCCAGGTCTCTGACGTCGGTGTCGAGAGTTTGCTGAAGATCTGAAAGAGCTGGTCGATCTCCGAGATGCCTGTGAACAGCGGCTTGCCTTGCGCCATCTCGGCAAAGATGCAGCCGACAGACCAGATGTCGACAGCAGACGAGTACCCGCGAACGCCCATGAGGATCTCCGGAGGACGGTACCAGAGCGTCACGACCTCCATCGTGTACGTTCTCCGCGGGATCCCCGTCGCGCGCACGAGCGCAAAGTCTGAGATCTGTAGCACTGAGTCGTCTATCATAGCAACAACAGTACAACCATGGGTGTGAGCGTCTCTGGTCTCTATCCACTCCACATACATAGACAATAGAACAGCGTCCAAGTCGTACCGAGTGTGTCCGCATTAGACGTCTTGATGAGCAAGTGCTTGGGCTTGAGGTTGCGATGAAGCACGCCGCGGCGGTGGCAGTACGCGATTGCGTCGACGAGCTGGTGGAGCAAGCGGCGGATCTAAGTGGCGGATGCACAAGTGTGTGAGCTCGTGTGTGAAAGGACGACGAATGCAATGCGAACAGTCGGCAACAGCAAGGACGAATAGAAGAGCAGACGTACCACAGCCTCAGGTAAAGTGCGTCCGCCATTCGGATCGCCAGTCGGGTTGATGATCTCGTGGAGCGTCTTGTCGACGTACGGGAAGAACACGTGGAGCTCGTCTTTTGCGAGACTGATCATCTCGAGCGACGCAATGTGGTCATGCTTGATGCCTTTGAGCACTGCGAGCTCGCGGAGCATGTAGTACGGCACGCCTTCACCCTGGAGCCATCATAACACAGCACAACACAGCAGACGAGTCAGTGAGGCCACACTTCAAGCTCAAGAGCCACGGACCCGAGCACGCCTTGAGCGCCCATACCTTGGGGAACACACGCGCTTTCTTCATCGCGAGGATCTTGCCGGTCGAGCGCTGATGGCACTTAAAGCACGTCCCTTCCGTCCCCTTGTTCTTGATCCCGAGGTTCTGGAAGTTAAGCCAGTTCACAGATCCGTCTGGCAACGTGCTCGGCAGTGCGCGGCAGAGCGACCGGCGACTCGTGAGCTCGCGCCAGCGCTTTGACACTTGCGCCATGTTGATAAAGTCCTCGGACGACACGAGGAACGAGAAGACGTGGAGGATCATGTCGACTGGCTGCATGTCAAAGTGCTCAGCGGACTTTGCATCTTCTGCTGTTGTCTCGAGCAGCGCGTCGTGCGTACTGCCGTCCCAGTCGTCGTCGTCGTTCGCTGCAGGCGATGCGATCAAGATCTCGCGGCGCACGAGCTTGTTCGCTCGGTGCTCGACGGCGCGATCCGACGGGTCGATCGAAAAGCCTTCGTCACCAGGCTCTTGGCTGTGGATGTGCTCGCGCGCGTACGCAACAAACTCGGGCTTGACGAACGCTGATGGCGCAGTCGCTGCGAGCTCGTCACTTGAGCGCTTGCGCTTGGCGCCGACTGTTGCTGCTGTTGCGGCGACCGGCGCCATGCTGGCAGCCGGCGCAACGGTGTGAGCGTCACTTGGGACCATACTGTGCGTTGACGATGCTGCTGCTGCTGTGTTCGTTGCGCTCCAGGTCAAGTCCAGCGGCTCTGGGTCTGGGACCGTTGTTGATGCCGCTGCGGATGAAGAAGACCGCGGTGTGCCGCCTAAGGCTGCAAGGATCGGGTTGTCGCCTGCTGCTGCTGCTGCGGCTGCGCCAGTCACGACGCACTGCAGTAACGATGGAACGCCTTGCCGGCCGCGCGCTGCGAGCTTGCCAGTCGCAGTAGCTACAGCTGCTGATGGACTCCGGTTCAGTTCGGCTTTGATCGGGATGCTGCTCCCGCTCTCGCCGCGTCGTCGCTTCAGCGGCGTTGTCGTGTCACTGGCTGGGTCTGTTGCAGCGCTAGTAGAAGGCGCTGTTGCTTCCGACTTGATGTCGCGAATCGACAGACTAGCAGCGCTCGAGGTGCTCGCTGCTGCTGCTGCGTCCTGTGAACACGACGCGTCGGTGAGCTGCCGCACGTCCATTGACAAGTTACGTGAGCGTCGGTGCGTGGAGATGGAATGAATCGATGCGCTTGTGTGCTTGTGTGCGTGTGGGATTCGCTGCTGCGTCGCCACTGCGCTCACTCACTCACGCTCCTTTCCTCACTTGTAGGTGGCTCAATCAGTCGATGGGTGCGAGCGAACGGAGGTCGGTCAATCCGAGCGCGCGCTTGTTCGATCGTTCAGCCCTTAGCCGATCACGCCCAATGCGTTTACGTGGAGCGTAGGGGAGAAGGAAGGACGTCGACAGACGACGACGGACAGACCAAGCGGAATCTTTTGAGCGACTGTCGAGCGTCTCGCAAGCCGACACACTGAGGTTGAGCGAGCGAGTGGGGAAACGAGTGCGAGCGCGAGGAGCACAGTGAGGCGCTGCGCGTTCTAGCTCAGGCACACGTGCACACATATAAAGAGAGCCACACGCACCTGTTGGTCGAGCGCGGATGTCCTTGGTCGCGTCGGCAGTGGCTTCGCGCGCGAAAGTGGTTTCTTCTTCTGCCCGCCGGCTTTCTTCGTTCTCTCCTCCTCGCTCCAGAGTAACAAACGCGCAGTGGCCGCAAGATCATCGCGGTCCCGAACGTAAAAACCGCATTTCGGGACACACCCGACTCTCCCTGCCGACAATCGCCACGACTCCACGAAATGGACGTCCGAGCCTCATACATGTATCTATCGTGAGGGTCTTTGTTGGTGTGCGCGCGAGCACCATCATGCGTCTATCGATCGACGGTCATCATGACCAGCGATCCAGGGTAGTAGCCGTGTAGAGGAAGCGATCGATTTGCGTTGTTATTGTCTCGACCATGTTGAGGGAGGTCACAATGAAAGGTCCTTGTGTTGCAGTCGCGACCTCCGAGTCGTACGAGCCCAGGAGTGCGTCTGAAAGCAATGCTGGTTATGTCAAACAGCAAGACGCCTCGTTGCGGACACCGCGCCCAGCTTGTCGCGATTGCTGCTGCTCTACTTGCCGCCTCCTTCGCATCGGCATGGAGACACTTCGCCAACTCTGAGATGAGGTTTGGTTCGCTGGTGAAGACGTTGTGGAATGCAACAGCGATTGAGTCGCTCTCATGAGCGCTGGGACAGAAGTTGGAGCGTCATGACATGCAGAGCAGCAGTCCAAGCGCATTGATAGCCTAGTGCTCGATGCCGAGGACGAATGGAACTTTCTGGAGGCACAAGTCGCTGTCGTGAACCCATGTACAGTATGTACTGTATAGATTCGATAAAGTGCGATCAAGTCCTCACGCACACAAACAGCTGCACAACTCAAAACGCGCTCGACAACGACAACAGGAACCATGACGACGAACCCAGACATGGAGGCTGAGATGACAGCAGCGACACCTGTGCCTGAATACCCGCGCTGCGTCGTGTGTGGTGGCTGGGGTCTCGGTCTCATCACAAACCCGCAAAAGATCTGCACACACTGCGCCAGGTGTGTAGCATTGGATGCTTAACATTCACGTGTGTGGCCAATGCCTGCGGCGGTCGCGCTCTTCCACAGCCTTAACTCTTTACGATCTCGCTCACACATTGCCGCGTATCTGTGCGTTTGCTGCTTATCCACACTGCCAGACAAACGAAGGCGTTCTTTGACCCCGACACGAACAAGTTCTGCGCCGAGGAGGGCTTCATCGACATCTCGCCAGCAGCCGATGGCGGCGTCCTCAAGAAGATCATCCGCGAGGGCAAGACTGGGAAGCGATGGATCGAAGAGGGCTGTCCGACATTCGGTACGGGACTCTGTCGCGCTGGATCTGTGCGACTGATCTTGGTGCTGACCTCTCACACTCGTGTGGCTGCCAATGTGTGTGTTGGTTGAGCGCAGTGCAGTACATTGGTCGCCTCGACGACGGCTCGATCTTCGATACAACGTACGTCATGAACTTGACGGGACCAACTGAAAAGCGACGGGACATTGTCTCACCTGTGTGCTGCACTGTGTGTTGGCGACGGCAGGCGAGACGTCGTAGATGGCAAGCACGTCGGCGGCACAGACGACCCGTTCGAGTTCCAGCTCGGTCGCGGTGCGTCCTCGCACAATGGAATCGTACACTGCTGTGTATGTAGTGATTGTGGTGTGTACTGACAACCTACGTGGATCTCTCTCGCACTCGCTCAATGAGCAGAGAAGGTGATCAAGGGCTGGGACATTGGCGTCGCGACGATGTGCGAAGGCGAGATCGCGCGGTTCATCATTGCACCCGAGTACGCGTACGGGTCCAAGGGCTTTGCGCCAAAGGTGCGACGGATACCCGTGTGCCTTGCATCGTGATTGGACTGGTGCTCACTGAGCGCCTCTCGTGCTCGCAGGTCGAACCAGACGAGACACTGGACTTTGAGATCGAGCTCGTGAGCTTCAAGGTGCGTCACTCGTGGCTCTCTTTGCTCAGCGCTTGATAGACTCGTGGGCTGTCGGAACGACCTGACATGGACTGCTGTCGGTCGTGTGATGGGTGTGTGAGCACAGGAGCCACTGCCGCGGTTCCCAACGCAAGCAGAGCTCGCAGACTCGCGCAAGAAGCAGTACGAAGAGGAGAAGAAGATGTTTGAAGAGAACCCACCGCCGACGCTCGGTGCGTTGTGACTGCTTGTGTTTGTAGATGTGGCAGTAGCCGATCGTACTCAGTGCTTGGATCGATCGTGACTGACGCGTGCGTGTGGCTAGACGAGCGCATCGAGAGTGCGCTCAAAGCGAAGGAGAAAGGGAACGCGCTGGTCGCAGCCAAAGACTATGAAAAGGCGCAGAAGAAGTACGACTCGGTACGTCTCACTATGTGCTCTTGTCCACGTCTCAGAGTTTGTTCATGGACTGAGTTCAGGAGGCAATGACGCACTCACTCACACGTGCTCGATGATCACGCACTCGTACATCATTAGGGCTTTGTGCACATCTTCTTTGGCAAAGAAGAGCTCGAGATGCTCTCAGACGAAGACAAGAGCAAGCTCAACAAAGTCAAGGTCCGTTCGTCTGGCGGCTTGTCGGTTGAGTGCTCCTGCGGCCCGAGTCCTCACGCTCTCTCTCTCGTGGCTATGCTGTGCAGCACGTGCTGTACCTGAACCGGTCACTCTGCAAGATCAAGCTTCACAAGATTGAGGACGCGCTGTGGGACTGCGACCAGGTGTGTGTCTGTCAGTCTCACTTAAGGCAAAGGAGTCGGCTGTATGCATTCGATACTGACAGTACGTGTCGTCTATGGCAGGCGATCCTACTCGATGCTAGCAGTGGCAAAGGCCATTTTCGCCGCGGCCTCGTGTACATTGAGAAGCTCAAGGGCGAACTGGAGAAAGAAAAGAGCGGAGACTTTTGGATCCTCGAAAAAGGCTACGAGTTTGCAAACGAAGCGGACAAGAGTCTCCAGAAAGCCGCGACGCTCGTTGCGAAGACTGACGCAGCGTTCCACCACGCACTCGCCGACTTGAAGCGCTGTCAAGCGCTGCTGCACCAGTGCGCTGCGCGGTACAAAGAGGCCGAGAAGAAGCTGTACAAAGAGAAGATCTTTGCGCGCATGGAGGCGAAGAACAAGGTCTTGCAAGCGCAGGAACAGAAGAAGGCGCAGCAAGAGGAGTTTGACGACATGCCAGCGCTCGAGTGAGTACGCAGAGGCGCTTGTGCTGTTGTCGATGTGTGTGGCAAGACGACGACGAGGATCTGAATCAAGCTGAAGGACACCAACGTTGGTGACCTCTTTGTGTCAAGCCTTGAGGCTGAGCTTCAATGCAGACTTATTCGCTTCACAAAGCACAGGTTGTCGATACATTTTGCTCTTGAGAATGCCATTTTGCAGCTGAGCAAAAGTCGCAGAACAATTACTTTCTACATTATTTGGATAATTGTATGTAGATTCGACTTTTGAATTTGCCTGTGACAAAATCAACTGCCACGACCACATCACTCAACCACACCACGCGTGACACACGAAAAGATCGCTCGGTCTACGTGGCAGTCGCAAATCTGCACGCAAGGCACCAAGTCGCCGCCCCCTCTTCCTCCTCTTCGCTCTCGCGCTCTCTCTCTCGATCGCCTCCACCGTCTCCGTTATGGCGTCTGGCACTGCGACTGTCAAGGCCGTGATCTCTGGCGACACGCTCGTGCTCGTGGGCGCAGCGACGAACGGACCGCCACCTGAGCTCATGCTCACGCTCTCGTCGCTCCAAGCTCCGCGTCTCGCACGCTCAGCCGAAGCATTCAACGAGGTACATGCTGCTCTATGCTACTGCTGCTGTCACTACACACATACACACAACGTACTGACAAACTAGTGTGTGCTGCTACTGTGCCTATAGCCATACGCTTGGGCGAGCCGCGAGTTCCTGCGCAAGCTCGCGATTGGTAAGACCGTGCGGTTCAAAGTCGAGTACCGCGTGAGTGCGATCAACCGAGACTTTGGCTCAGTCTGGCTGCCTGCGAACGCGCGTGGCGTGGAAGAGAACTTGTGCGTGATCGTCGCGCGTGAGGGCTTTGCGAAAGTCAAGACGCTCGAGCAGTCGCGCGACGGCGCGTGCGTCGACCACGAGAAGATGCTCAAGGTCGAAGAGGTCGCGATTTCGCAGAAGAAGGGCATGTACAAAGACTCGGATGAGCTCTCGAACGCGACGATCAAGTGGTCGGGTGCTGACACCGACGCGCTCCTCGCTGAGTACAAAGGCAAGCTCGTGCCTGCAGTCGTCGAGTCTGTGCGCGACGGTGCGTCGCTCCGCGTGATCCTCCGTCCGACGCTCCAGATCCTGAACTTTGGGCTCGCAGGTGTCCAGTGTCCGCGCATGGGACCGCCCGCATCAGCGGTTGCGGCTGGCGCTGTCCCACCCGAGCAGTCGGGTCCTGCGCCATACGCACGCGAAGCGAAGCACTTCACGGAGATGCGCTTGCTCCACCGCGACGTCGAGCTCAAGCTCGAAGGCGTCGACAAGTACGGGAACCTCTACGGCAGCGTCGTGCACAGCTCGGGCAAGAACATCAGCGTCGAGCTGCTCAAGGTCGGGCTTGCCAAGATGGCGGACTGGAGCAGTGCATTCACTGGTGCTGCGGCGCGTACGGCGATGCGCAACGCCGAGAAAGAAGCCAAGGCCGCGACACTGCGTGTGTGGAAAGACTACCAAGCGCCTGTGCTCCAGACTGACAAGCAGCTCAGCGCTGTGGTCGTCGAAGTCATTAGTGGCGACTGCATCGTCGTGTACGTCCCATCCAAGGCGGAAGAGAAGCGCGTGTACCTCTCGTCGCTTCGTGCGCCTCGCATCGGCAATGCGCGTCGGAACGAACCGAACGCGCCGTTCGCGCTCGACGCAAAGGAGTTCGTGCGCCAGCGCGCGATCGGGAAGACGGTGACGGTCGAGGTCGAGTACGAGAAGACGAACCCAGGACTCGGTGAGAACGCGCTCATGACGTTTGCGAGCGTCCTGTTCGAGCCAAGTGCGGCAAAGAAAGCGGCGAGCGCTGGTGCGAAGGGCGCGAACCTCGCAGTCGACATTGTCGCTGCTGGCTTTGCAGAAGTCGTGCGCCACCGCCCGGACGAAGAGAAGTCGGCGTACTACGACGACCTCGTGACCGCCGAGACGAAGGCGCAGAGCACGAAGAAAGGCATGTTCTCGGGCAAGGAGTCACCGGAGCGCCGCTTCACAGACTTGTGCTTTGACGCGACAAAGGCGAAGCAGTACCTCCCGTTCCTCACGCGCGAGAAGACGACGCGCGCCGTTGTCGAGTACATCTACTCGGGCACGCGCGTGAAGCTCTTCATCCCAAAGGAGAACTGCATGATCAACTTCGTCGTCGCAGGCATCAAGTGTCCGCAGCCAACGCGCTTTGGCGGCCAGGGCGTCGTGACAGCGCCAGCTGAGGCGTTTGGCGAAGAGGCCAAGATGTTCACGAAGCGCACGATCATGCAGCGCAACGTGATCATTGAGATCGAAGACATGGACCGCGGCGGCAACGCGTTCGGTCCACTCTACATTGGTGGCGCAAAGGACGACCGCAGCCACTTTGGCGCGCAGCTCGTGGCGGAAGGACTTGCGTGGGTCGACGCGTTCTCAGTCGAGCGCACAGTATCGGCAGCGCTGCTCCAGCGCACGGAGGATGCAGCGAAGCAAGCGAAGAAGAACTACTGGAAGACATACGACGCACAGGCAGTCGCCAAGGTCGCAGCAGTCGCCCAGACAAAGACATCGGACGACGTCCTCAAGGTCGTAAAGCTCTCGGAGATTGTCGACGGCACGCACTTCTTCATCCAGAACCACGCCGACCGGACGTGCAGCCAAGTGGAGGAGAAGATGAAGGAGTTCACGCGCCTCCACGGACCCACTGGCAAAGCGTTTGAAGTCCGGCGCAATGGCATCTGCGCTGGGCTCTTTGACGACGGCAGCGGTCCGGTATGGAATCGCGCCAAGATCGAGTACGTCCACCCAGACGGCAGTGCGCGGCTGCGGTTCATTGACTATGGCAACGTCGCGACGCTCGCGCCAAACCGTTTGCGGCCGCTCGATGCGAACGTGATTCAGTTCCCGCCGCAGGCAAAGGAATGCGTCTTTGGCTTCATCAAGCCGCTCGGTGCAACCGAAGAGTTTGGCCACGACGCGGCGCAGATGCTCGGCGAAGTCGCGTGGGGCCACACGCTCTCGGCGCGCATCCACGGCGTCGACGAGCAGAACCGACTGCAGGTCTCGCTCTACAAGAACAACGCGAGCGTGTCTGAGACGCTCGTGCTCGCCGGTGTGCTCCGAACGGACCGCAAAGCGATCAAGACCGCGGCGCCGTACCAAAAAGCGGTCGTCGATGCACTGCGCACGGCGCAGGACGCAGCAAAGAAGAAGCGCGTGTGCATGTGGCAGTACGGCGACGTCGAGTCGGACGACGACGGCTTCTGAGTGTGATCGGGCGAGATCGTCGTTGTCTCTGGACGCTCGCTAGGTAGGACGCGTCCCAGATGGTGATGGCTCAGACAGTGTCTTCCGTGATCAATCGCATGAGGACAAACCAGCGCGTTCATTGCATGTGTCCCTTGTCTTCGCTATCCTATCATCGTACGTCCAACGTCCTCGTGCTTACGACTACACGAGACTACTGCCACGCGGGAGCGTGAGCTTCGTCTCACTTTCGTCGAGCGAGACGCTCGAGCTCGGCTTCGCGAGCGTCTCCTTTTGCTTGCGCGCTGTGAGCGCCACGCGATTCCGTCGCGTCGTGACCACGAGCACGATGATCGTGATCATGAGCGACGCGCCGAACGTCGCGACCGTCACCAAGAGTGGCGGTCCGTACGAGTCGCGGACAGTCGACGACGTCGATGCGCCGAGCGCAGTTGTACAGCGCGGACCGGTCCACGCAGCGCCACTGCACTTGCATCGACTGTTGACACACGAGCCAGTGCGGACTGACATCGTCGTCTTGTTGCTGGCGATCGTGCAGTCGTCGTCAGAGCGGCAGAACGCTTTCCCGACGACGTCGACTGCGAGGTTGTCGTAGTCCTGGTACTCGTCAATGTGGTCGAGAATCCACTGCTTCGTCGGGTGCGTCTTTGGGTCGCAGCCGACGTTCATCTTGGATTTGGCTGACGTGTCTTGGTACAAACGGATGTAGTCGATCTTCATCTTCATCGGGAACGAGTCGCAGATCTTGTTCACGACCAAGTCTTTGCCGTCGCCACGGCAGGCTTTGCCAGCATTCGGCGGCGTCGTGCCCCACGTACTCGAGAGCGCGACGTTGAAGATCATGTACATCGGTTCTTCGATCATGACCTTCACTGGGTTGCTATTCGCGCCGTCCTGTGGCGGATCGACGATCGCACTCGCTGGGATCTCAAACAGTGGCTGACCCGCGAGCATCCACCGGACATACCCAGTCGGTCCCGTGACCCACTCGAGCTGATAGACGAGAAAGTCCGTGTA
>JAASFN010000239.1:0-28409 GCA_023333795.1 Globisporangium rhizosaccharum | reverse complement strand
GACAGCAACGAGCGACGAGCCGAGGAGCACGCTGGACGCCTGCGACGGCGCAAAGGCGGCCGACTTGGTCGGTGCAGGTGTGGTCGCAGCAGGCGCGGACGTGGTGGTTTGCGCAGCCGCCGGAGCGTCCGTGGATTTGTCGGTGGAGTTGTATCATGGGCTGATCCAAGTCGATACTCTCTATCGACTCAGAATCGACTATCGGATTTTACCTCACTATGCGGATAGAAATTGAAAAAGACCTCTGATACTGTCCAGCTTCTTTGTCATCACTTGTACTTGGGAATGCGAGGCAAGAAGCTCATGCTGCTTGCTTGTCCTAGCACAGAGTCGCTCTGTCGACTGCTTGGCGAGTCGCTTGCTGATCGATCTCCAGTCGTCTTGTCTTGCTCTCTTTCATCTTTGTACACACACAGTTCACAACAAATGGAGCACTTGCTTTCGACTGTCGAAGCTCTGCTGAACGCACTCGCATGCCTGAACGAGCAGCAGATCCATGCCTCTCGATGAGTCACTTTCGCGCCTGCTCGCAACGCTTGCAGCACGCTCATTCCGACTCTTGCTGCGCGATGGTCAAGTCTCCAGTTGCAGCAGCAGCAGACTCCTCCAGCGTCGTACCACCAGCACTCTGTAAGCAACCAAGCCAGCCGAGTCACGATGAAGCAAAGCACACCTCCTCAGCCGTGGACAGCTCGCTTGAGCGTAATGGACATGCGCATGAACGCTTACTCGTTCCGCGTCCTCTACGTCTTCCCAGTGCGGCCAGGCGAACACGACAGCGCCAACAAGAGCGACAATACCACTACGACCACATCAATCGATCTCTCGCGACTCGAGCAGTCGTTCTACGACCTCCTGCACAAAGACTACCCGTTCATTCTCGACGGCGAGCTCGCTGTCGATCCAGCGACCAGTGTCCTGTGTCTGCGCTCACGGCCGAGCGACAACCAGTCGGATAGCATCCCACACAAGCAGCTTCTACAGATTGCTCCAGCCGCAACGGAGACGACGACTCAAGATGCTCTGGCAACGCTCGACTTGTCGTTTGCACCGCCACGCGAACCACAAGAGCTGATCGCAGTCCAGTGCACGCCACTGTGCGATGGTGGTCTCGTGCTCGGCTTGAACATCAACCACTGCGTGTTTGACGCCGAGAGCTGCTTTCAGTTCGTGAATCAGTGGGGACTGCACTACCGCAGCGTGCCTAGAGCAGAGCGCCCAGTGATCTGCCACGACCGGCACGTGCTCGCTGCGCAAGGTCGAGCTGTGGCGTTTGCCCATCCAGAGTACACACTCGTATCGCACAAGCCACGGCTCGAGGCTCAACCAGTAGCACCGACGGCTGCAGCACTATTGCCAACGCCACTGCCTCCAACAACTCAGCGCGTGTTTCGACTCACACGTGACGAGCTACAGCGTCTCAAAGCATTTGTTACAACTGGACTCGCTCAGAACGAGGTCGAGTCGACGACGGATCCCTCGTTCATCAGCTCGATCGATGCGCTGACTGCGCTGCTCGTGCTCCTCATCGCACAAGCGCGCGGACATTCCAAGGCTGTGAATGTCGGCACAGCTGTGAATGGACGACAACGCTTCGAGCCGCCACTACCAGCAAACTATACAGGCAACGCAGTCTTCACTGCATTCTCACACTTTGACGCCCATGAGCTACAGGACACTCCTCCAGCAATCAACACAGTTGACAAGAGTCCCGCCACCAGCAGTCCTAGCCTTAGACTCCAGCCCAAGCAGCTCGCAGCGATTGCGCAACGCATTCGCGCGTCGATCCAGCGCCAAGACGACGCGTTCATGCGCGACACGATCGAGTTCCTCGCACCGCAGTACGAGCAAGCGTCTCAGACGCGCGTCGAGGCGTCGACCAAGTTCTTCTTTGGCTCAGACCTCATGTTCTCGTCCTGGATCGGTCTCGGCGCGCTCAGAGCGAGCTTCAGTGACGTGCGTCCACTGTGCGTGTCATCGCCTGCACTGCCAGTGTGTGACGGTATGGTCGTGCTGCTCGAGGGCAACAGCGCAGCGTCTGCTGGCGACGGTGGTAAAGCGCTTTCGCCAGTCGACATACTTGTGTACTTGGAGAGCGCTGCAATGGCGCGGCTCGAGAAGCTCTGGTCGCTCGCAGCGACGCAGTGCTGGTCCACTTGAGCAAATCATGAATAAGACAGAAGAGCAGGAAGAGTTGGAGATGCCACTTCAAGCCATCACTTCAACCTGAGAATTTTGCGAGTGCATCTGAGTCGATCTTGTCTTGTCAGCCACTTCACTCACTTCAACCAAAACGAGACAGAGGCTTGTGTGTCTCGAGGCACATACACAAGCCGATGCCTCGACAACATCACCACCTGCATAGCATGTGCTCGACGACTTCGACCTCATCAAGCGATTGACCTCCTCGAAGCGCTCAACGACTCTCAAGTACACATTTGCCTTATTTGATTCCATTTTTACGGTTCATGTGACAAAATGGAGTCTAAAATTAAGCGTTTTGTACTAAAAATAGGAGAGTTGCGACAAATAAGTCGGCATTTGCGCAATGGCACATCGATTCGCGAAATAGTCTTGAATTTTGTATAGAGACGTGCGAATCGAAGGGGATGAGAGTTCTACCACCGATTTCCTCACTACTAGCAGTACTTGCTGCCCGCCTGAGTTGCAGTCACTTGATTATACTATGGGCCAGAGACTGCAACGTACTGATTTGTGCGACTCGAAACAAGTTGCCTTTTTCCGCGTTTTTTCTTTATCGCTTGTCACCATCTCCAACATCGCTTCCCTCTCGCTCCTCGACTCTTGCATACAATTTTCAAGATTGAACGCACTTTCTTCAGCAGCAGCGGCAGATAGACGTGCGTGGATACCTCAAGCCGTCACATGCAGCAGCAGCACCAATTGCACCACCACGATGCTTGCTCGACACCTCGAGTCGCCATTCCGAGACTCGCTAGCACCAGCACATCCAGGCAAGGCAAGCTCCAGCACCACCTCCGTTCTATACATCGATCGATCGATCCATTGATCCATCCTACGGCTACTCAACATGACGAGCAAGTGGACCGAGTCGACCAAGAGCCGCGCGAGCACACGATCACCGTCGCCACCGCCGCGTCGAGCATCGCTCCCACTCGCACCGAGCCTCAAGCGCACGCCGTCGTCGCTCGCAGAAAAATGGAGCGCGTACATTGACAGTCTCGCTCGCAAAGACGCCCATGCACTTGACAACACCAGCAGCAAACACCACCGCAGCAGCACTGGCAGAGCACCAAAGTGTGCGCGTCACGTCCACTTTCGCGACGTCGGCCAGGAGTACGAGCGCCCAACGACAACGCCGGACGAGAAAGCGAGCTACCACTACTCGCACGCAGAGCTTTGCGAGATGATGGTGCTCGGGAAGCACTTGGCGCAGTGCGCCTCGCGCTTTGACGGCTTGCCAGACAACACGATCGTCGAGCAGGGGTACCTCACACTGCCGACGCACGGGCTCTTTGTGCACCACAAGCGGTACTACTGCTTGCTCCGGCGCAATGAGCTCCGGTGCTACGCATCGCCAGAGCACGCCGCGAAGAACACGAGTTTGAAGTTCCGGTTCCCGATCATCCAGGTCCAAGACGCTGCAAAGATGTCGATGCAGCGCAAGATCGCGCTCTTTGGCGCGCACTTGCCGCAAGAGCTCGCGCGCATGCTCGTGGTCACGAAAGCCACGGGCGAGCGCGTGCCGCTCACAGCCGAGACGAAGATGGCGAAGCGCAATTGGCTCCACACTTTGCGGAAGCTCACAGAAGTGGTCGAGTCGCCCATGCGTCGCAGCGACGACAATGACGACTCGCCGTCGTGCTCGCCGGCCGACAAGCGCCACTGCAGTGACGCGGCGTTTCGTGACCAGTCATCCTCATCGTCAGCAGCAGCGCCACTTCAACAAGGCACAAGTGCAGTCGTCCCGTCAAGTAGTAGCAGCTTGTTTGCTTCGGTGCAAGTGGCTGCGTAACGTAACCAAAGCGTCGGTCATTCCGAAAAGGAAGGGTCGTCTGTATTTATTTCAGTGCAAACACTGAGCGCTTGGACATGTCGTACTGGTCTCCATGTGTGTCTCTCTGTTGCCTCGGGTGTGTGTCACTTTGTGCACTCGCTCGCTCACACGCCACTGCGCTTGCTTCTCTATAGCCCATTCAGCAGTCGATTCGCTGCTGCTTCGACGTTGTTGCCAGTCGATTGGAGCGCCGCAATCGCTCGCTCACGATCAAACCCAAGCGCCTAGAGACACAGACACAATGGGCACCAGTCAGTCAAACAGTCAGGACAGTAGTCACAGCAACAAATGCACAGCCATACGCTAGTCGTTCACGCACAAGGAGCTGCTCGATCGCTTCTTCAGGCGGTGGCGTTGCAGCCATTTGCGGCGGCAGCATCCCACCACCAACGCCGCCGCCAGCACCAGGAAGCAATTGGTCTCGAAAGCCGTGGCCAGCAGCGCCTCCATTGTTGCGGACACCGAGACGGCGCTGCGCTTCGAGCATGCGGCGCTGGCGCTGGAGAGCGACTGCGCTCGCAGGCACAACGTCAAAGAGCGGATGCAGGACCTAATGGACCATACAAACGGCAGCATGTGAGTAAAGGCGCGTCGATCAAAGAGCGATTGATCACGAGAGAGTCACGTACACTGAGCAAAGTGCAGAGGAACGACGGCAGACGGAGCTTGGCGAGTGGCGTGACGCTAAAGAGCACGCCCAGCAGTGCGCCTGGTACGAACTGGTACAGCGTGCGGGGGTTGCGACCGAGCATCTACGACATTGTCACCATGCGACGTGCGCACACTGGATGTTAGTATGCCGTCCTGTACATTTGACGAAATGACGACTCGAGAGATGTGGCGGACGTACCACCAAGAGCAGCAAGTACGTCGACGACTTGTCCGAGAAGTTGAGTCCTGAGAAGCTAAAGCTCCGCGGGTAGAGCTTCGGAATGAACTCTGTTGAGGCATATGAAGGAATGGGTATGGCGCAGTGAGTCCAGTGCTCACAGATGCAACGGCAGCAGCAATACACGGCTCGTACGACAGCGAGACGTACTGTGAAAGAAGACTGCGAGCGCACCGAGCAGTGCGTACGGACCGCCGGGGAGCTGCCGCGCGAGCTGCGGCGACGAGACGAGCGCGGCGAGCTCCAGTGCGCTCGTGAGCAGCAGCACAAACGCCAGCAAACTGCCAAACTTGCGCGAGCCCATCTGCATAACCACACGCATGATGCACGCAGCAATGAGTCCAAGGACTCCCACATACGCAACGTCTTGCGTCAATCAGTGGGAAGAGAGAGAGCGCACCTGGCGCTCGATGATGCGGAACTGGAAGATGATGTAGAGCCCAAACGACGCAGCGAGGCCACTGATCACATGCACACAGCGAGGCACAGTTAGGAGATCACTCATGCCTGCATACGCTTGTATCGATGCAGTAGTCATTTGGTAGGCGCACGCAACTGGTGGAACGCGAGCTGGTTCGAGAGCAGGCGCCAGTACTGCAGGCGGTTCAGGACCGCGTCGCGCTCTGGATCGACCATTCGCACCAGCACGAGTGTCAGCATGTACGAGCAAGCAACACAGGCGTTTGCAAGTGCGATAAAAGCGAGAGCACAGCACACGCACCAAGCACGAAGAGCCGTCCTTGGTCAAAGACCAAGCTCGCCGAGCTCGCAGCACCAACTGCGATCGAGAGCGCATACGTCACAGGCGCGCCGTCTACAGTCATATACACAGACGCAGCCACGACGTCAGTGCACTTGCACATCGCACTGAACATCAGACGCTGCAAGTCGTGACGATGAACGCACAGAAGCCGCGCAAGTCGCCGTGCATGGCGTCACTCGATCAATCTCTCGATTGCTCGCACTCAATTGGCGCCGTTGTTCGGATTCGTGTCGAGCAGTGATCGCAAGAACGCCGATTTCCCCTTTTAATTCGATCAAGCGCATTTGACGGGGATTATAAGTGTGTTTTTACAATAATATAATTTCTTGAAGTCTATTCCTGTTATTTTAATTAGAAAATAGTCTAAATATCAATAATATGATAAAGATGCACGCAGTGCTTGATCAACGACACATGCTTGCATCATGGAAGAGCACAATGGACACGATGTCGGCATGCGTGACGACACACTTCAGACACGCACGGGCGCTCGCTGTCGCAAGAGCTCATGCCTTGACGAGCATTGAGCACGAGACTGCTTGCTACAAGCGTGTGAAGTGACTCGCGACTCCCGATGACAGATACACGCGCAACACACAGCGGCATGTGAAGGAACACAAGAGACGCAACAGAGCAGCTTATGAGCGCTACGCTCACATGAGAGTGACCGCAGCAACAGCATCAGCATCACAAGTACGAAGCGCCCAGCCAAGTGTTTGCCCAAGCCAAAGTAAGCACTTCAGGCGCCTCGACGCGCCTGATACGTGAGAGCGAAGAGGTGAGTGAGCAGTCGTGTCTCGCTCGCGCGACGATTGGAGGCTTTGACTTGCGTCTCGACGAGACGCTTCATGAAAAGAGCTTGCTCAGTACGCTCTGGATGATGTTCTTCATGCGATAGAGACTCGGGAGGACGCCTGGACCGAACGCGTCCTTTGCAGCGCGCAGTGCGCCCATGACTGCGACCACGTCGCTTGTCTCTTGTCTCGCTCCCAAGTGCAAAGCGCTGCACTGCTGGTTCGTGCATGAACGGGTTCGTCTCGAGTTCATCGGCAATTGGGCGGATTCCATAGATGCTGCTGTGGTGTTGCTGTGGTGCTGCTGTAGTGCTGTAGTGCTGCTTTGCTGCTCGATCCGCTCTCTCTCCCAGTCGTCAGAGTGAGTGAGCGCGTGCTAGTCTTCACCTTTACTTTCGCTTTCAATCTGTGCGACTTGCTTCTTCAGTTGCATCCATCGCCAGTGATCGCGACACGCTCCCTTCGACCTGTTCACACAGTTCACACAGTTGCAAAGTGTGAGACTTGCAGTGTCTGGCGTGTTGCCATGCGGGATACGCTCGTACGTACCGTCCAGGCAGGAATGTAGAGATAAGGAACCACTCCGAGTCGAACAGAGTATGAGCTTGGCGAAGAATCGCTTCCTCATCTGGCGTCCACCTGCTGCGCGATACGGCTCGACCGTGTGGGCAGTAGATTTGTAGCGTGACCTTGAGCTTCTCCATCAGAACTCCATCACGTTCCGCGAGTTCTGCCGCGTAGTTGAACAGCACAAAGTCGCACGACGTTGTAGCGAACGTGACGTAGTCCTCGAGCTTTGCCTTACTGGAGCGCCCGCGCCCGTCGACAGTAACTGTCTCATGGTTGCGCTCGGTGCCGACGCCAGACCAGTTCAATGAGCCGTGGAGAACGACTCGGCCCTCGTCGATTATGCAGATCTGTTGACACAGCGAAGCAGAGCACGTGAGCACGAGCTGAAAGTGGGTGTTGGGAGTGCGTGTTGGGAATGTTGGGAGTGCTGGGAGTGCGCTTACCTTTCGATGCATAACAGCCTTATCATGCGGACAGAGCACGAGGATGTTCGGAGGCATGCGATAGCGGTGCAGGATGCTGTATGCTTTGTCCATCTCAACTTCGTCGAGAACGAGCACGATTCGTACACCTCGTTTGGCTAGTTCGACAAGTACTACAAAGACCTGTTGATGTGTTAGTGTGTGTTAGTGTTGCGTAAATGAGCCGCTGTAATAATGAGAGAAAAATGAGTTGCATCTCACCTCCGCGCAAGTGAAGATGTACATTGACACGTATAGGCAGTACTTGGTCGTTCGCAGCCAGTAGAGGAGACGATCTTGCCCACCTGGAAAGGTGATGTCTTCAATGTGAGGGTCTTTGCTGTCAGTTGCTTGCGTGGTGTTCGCCATGGTCGTGGTAGTTGGTGTGGTAGTTGGCGTTGGCGTGATTGTCGAGCTCGTCGTCGAGCTCGTCGTCGTGTCGATCGTTGCGCTGGTCGGCGTTGCTCGCGCTGCGCGCGTAGCTCGAGCATTGATCGCCTTTATCTTGTGCATGAGCGCGCGTGGTTCGACGCGCACAATGCGCCCGATCTCACTTTGCGACAGCCGATGCTTCGCTTCAACACCGAACAGCGCAGTAGCATTGGCGATCTGTGATTGGTGTCGGCGGTTCGCGACCACCAGCAGCAGTTGTAGCAGCAAGCCGCTCGGCCTCCTCCAGCTCGACGTTGAGCATGTTGAGCTGGACTGTCGCAGCCGATATCGCTTGCTTGATGCGCGCCACGCGTTGTTGAGGCGATTCCATAGGTGCTGCTGTGGAGCTGTGGAGCTGCTGTAGTGCTGCTGCTGCTGGTGCTTGTGTAGTGCTTGTGTAGTGCTTGTGTAGTGCTTGTGGTGCTTGTGGTGCTTGTGGTGTTTGTGTTGGGCACAGCACAACTGCTTTGCTGCGATCCGAGACCTTTACGTGGCCCACACAGTACCACACAGTATCACATAATACCACATAGTACCACATAGTACCACATATTCGTATTTAGCGAGAGCGCATTCCTGTATTTGCTTTTTGCTTTTTGTATGGTCGGTCCCGAGAACATCACATTCGTATACAAAAATTTGTATACTTGGTCGCGACCCCTGTATTGTTCCAATACTGAAGAAATATCGAGCTTCGAACAAAACATTCGTGTACTTGGTATTTGTATGAGCCATCCTGATTAGGGACTCCCTATTTTTTGCTCACCGTACCTTCCCCTTCCCCTACTCGTGTTCTACGAAAGCTCCAGTATCAGGTAGTTTATCCTGTTTAGAGTATACTTGAAGGAGTATACTTTGGAGTATACTTGGAGTATACGCGCTGGCCCGAAGAGGCGCACACACGAAACGACTGACACTGACACTAAGCCTTCAGCGCTCGCTTGGCGCGGACAGTCGGTGCCGAGCCCGCAGCCTTAGCAGCGCTAGCAGCTCGTGGTCGCGATCAGCGCGCGCACACACGTGTGCTCTCTGCGTCTGTAGACGTACGATTGACGGCGTTTGCCTCTAGACTGTGAGCAAGCGCCGCTGCGATGTTCCGCACGCACAAGACTGCGCCTGCCAAGTCACCGTCGCACAAGCCCGGGAGTAGCAAAGCGAACGATGCAAACAGCCTCGCAGCCTGCGGCGCTGCGTCTGGCGGTCTCCCTGCACTCGGGAGAGTGAACCCGAGCCACTTGCTCGTCGGTATCAAGGTCTGGGTCACAGATGCGCGTGTGCTCTGGCGCATTGGCGAAGTCCAGAGCATCAACGCCGAGCAGCAGAGCGCAGACGTGTACATCCCAGACGCACCGGACGACAAGCGCCAGAGCCTGAGCCTGAGCAAGCTCTATACGTTCGATGCGTCGCACATTGTCGATCACGACGACATCGCCGCGATGAACAACTTGCACGAAGCGCCGCTGCTGAGCGTCTTGCGCCAGCGCTTCGAGGCCGACAGGATCTACACGTTCACGGCCGACATCCTGCTCTCGATCAATCCGTACAAGACCATTCCGCTGCTCTACGACGTCTTGGGCTTCATGGCGCAGACGACAGCAGCGGTGACGGACAGTTCAGGCGACGACGCGAGTCGCACGCGGCCGCCGCATCTCTTTACGATCGCCGCCAAGGCGTATCAAGGCATGAAAGGCGAGGTCCCAGGCACTGGATCGCCGCAGTCGATCATCATTAGTGGCGAGAGCGGCGCTGGGAAGACCGAGGCGTCCAAGTACATTATGAAGTACCTCGCGACGGCGAGCAAGCACGCATCGTCCAGTACCAATAGCAGCCTAACGTCGTCGGCTGCGCAAGTGCACGAGAAGATCGAAGAGTGCGTCGTGCTCTCCAACTTGATCCTCGAGTCGTTTGGGAACGCCAAGACGTCGCGGAACGACAACTCGAGTCGCTTTGGCAAGTACATTCAGATTCACTACAACGGCGATGGCCGCATGGTCGGCGTCTCGATTCGCCACTTTCTCCTCGAGAAGACGCGGCTTGTGATGCCACAAGCGAGCGAGCGCAACTACCACATCTTCTACCAGCTCCTCGCTGGGCTCTCGAGCCTCGGACCTGCGCAAGTAGCGCAGCTCAAGCTCCAGCGCGACGTGTGGAACTACACGTACCTCACGCACGGTGACTGCGTCGAAGTCGACGGTGTCGACGACGCTGTTGAGTTTGACCAGCTCCGGAGCTGCTTGAGCCAACTGGGGATGGACAAGACGGCGTTCCAGCTCCCGATGTTTGAGATCCTCGCCGCAGTGCTCCACCTCGGGAACGTCCAGTTCCAGTCGGTCAAGACCAGCGCAGCGGCGTCGTCTTCCGAGGACGAGACAACGACTGTCGTGTTCCCAGAGAGCGCGGATGGCGTCGACTTGGCGCACGTCTCAGCGCTCCTCGGTGTCGAGCCGCAGGAGTTTGCGAAGAAGATGGTGACGCAGACGACGGTCACAGGCCGCGGGAGCATCCTCGAGCTCCAGCTCTCGCCCGAGCAAGCAAAGAACGCCATGGACGCGTTCTGCAAGCACTTGTACGGTGAGCTCTTTCACCACCTCATCCAAAAGATCAACGCCTGCGCAAAGGCGCATACGGACGCCGCTCAGGACGCCATTGCAGCGTCCAAGACGAAGACGAAGAAGAGTGGCGGTGGTGGTGCGTTCATTGGGATCCTCGATATCTTTGGCTTTGAGGTCATGCAGCAGAACAGCCTCGAGCAGCTCTGTATCAACTTCACGAACGAGACGCTGCAGCAGCAGTTCAACAAGCACGTCTTCGTGCTCGAGCAGGAGCGGTACGCGGCCGAAGGCATCGCGTTCGCGAGCGTCGAGTTCCAGGACAACCAGCCGTGTCTCGACCTGATCCAGAAGCCGCCGACCGGACTCCTTCCGCTGCTGGAAGAGCAGATGCTCCTCAAGCGCAAGACGACCGACAAGCAGCTCCTGACGATCTACCACGGCCAGCACCTCGACAAGCACGCGAGCTACACGAAGCCGCGCTTTGAGTGCGACGAGTTTGTCATTCGGCACTACGCTGGTGAAGTCGTCTACGCCATCCACGGCTTCATCGCCAAGAACACGGACAACCTCCACGACGACCTGCTCGATCTCCTCAAGCGCAGCTCACAGTCGCTCGTCCATGCGATCTTTGGCGCCGTCGCAGATACGAAAGCGCCAGTGAAGCGCGGAGCGCCGCCGTCTGGCACCACGAGCAAAGGCAAGCAAGGCGGCGCAGCGCTCACGGGCACGTCGACTGTCACGAGCCGCTTCCGGACGCAGCTCTCGGAGCTCATGGACGTGCTCTGGCAAACGACGCCCAACTACATCAAGTGCATCAAGCCAAACAACCTCAAGTTCCCCGGCGGCTTTAGCTGCGAGCTCGTGCGCGACCAGCTCATCTACAGCGGCGTGCTCGAAGTCGTGCGCATTCGCCAGGACGGTTTTCCCATCCGCAAGCGCTTTGACGTGTTCTACGAGCTCTTTTGGGCCCTCGCAGTGCGCTCGAGCGCGTCGCCCGCGACGGTGCGGACCGACCCAACGCGCCTCCGCAACGCGTGCGAGCAGATTGCGAGCGAGTGGCTCGACGACCGGCGTCTCGCGCCTCAAACGGATGACGCGGCGATGCCAGAGGCAGCGAAGAAGCGCTTTGCGATGGGTCGCCACGAGGTCTTTCTCCGGTACGGACAGGTCGAGAAGCTCGAAGCGTACGTCGCCGCACTGCGTTCTGAGAAAGCGGTCGTCCTCCAAGCAAAGCTCGTGCGCTGCCGCATTGCGTATCAGCGGTACCAAGTGGTCAAGCGCGGCATGCGCGCACTCCAAGCGCTCTATCGCATGCATGCGCTGCGCTTGCAGTACAACGCGATGAAAGCTGCGAGCGTGCGCATCCAAGCGCAGCTCCGGTGCGTGCGTCTCCACCGACGCTACTGCGCGCTGCGTCGCGCCGCGAGCTCCGTCTTTCGCGCGACCATGCGGTTCCTTACGCACCGACGCTTTGTCGTCTGGCAGACGCACTCGCGCGCTGCGGTGACCGTGCAGCGCCACGTCCGCGGCTTCCTCTCACGCACAGCAGCCGAGCGCGCTCGGAAGCTCCGCGAGCGCTCGATCCTCGCGATCCAGTCGTGGTACCGCATGGCTGTGCACCGCCGCGTGTTTGTCCACAAGCGCCGCGCGGTCGCCCGGATCCAGTCGACGTACCGCGCCGTGACGACGCGCCGCGCGTTCCTTCGGCGCAAACAGGCGTCGATCGTCCTCGCTGCGTTCGTGCGCCAAGTGCTCCAGCGCACCAAGTTCAAGATGCTCAAGCACCGAATCGTGAAGCTCCAGGCGCTCGTGCGCAAGTGGAAGCTCCGGCGCCGCTACAGTCGCTTGCGTGCGCTCGTTGTGTACATCCAGAGCAAGCGGCGGCAGTGGTTCGCCATGCAATGCACTCGCCGCCGCGTCGCAGCCGTGCAGACGCTGCAGCATGCGATGCGAGGCTGGAGCTGCCGCTGCGCGTACGTCGCAAAAGTCAAGAGCGTCGCGGTGCTGCAGTACTGGGCCACGAGCTGGCTCCTCCAGCGCGAGTACCGCCAGAAAAAGGTCGCCGCGAAGCGTCTCCAGAGCGCGTGGCGCCGTCACCGCCGCGTGCAGCGCTGGAAATCGGACGTCGACAGTGTCTTTCGGTCGTCGTTTGCAGTCGCGGGGACGTCCTGGACGCAGCACTCGAAAATGGAGGAGTCGGACCGGCGCATCCAGAAGCTACGGCAGGACCCGGCGCTGTTCTTCCACGTCCGCCCGAGAGCCTATGGCTACAACACGCTGTTCCACCACGCCGCGGCGTGCGGTGACTTTCACGTGGTCAAGTACATGCTCGACCAGAGTGGCAGTGGCAGTGTCGTCTCGCGTCCCGACCTCTTGCGCATGCAGAATGGCAAAGGCAACACGGCGTTCCACGAAGCGTGTCGCCATGGGCAGTACGAAATGGTCAAGTTCCTCATTGCGCAGACCCAGAGTGTGTATGAACCGCGCGTCGAGAAGCCGCGGACGTCTGCCGTTGGTCTCGCAGCGCTCACAGCCACAGCCGCTGCAGGAGCGACGGCGATCGAGCCGCCAGGACTGTCCAAGACGACCGAGCCGAGCGCAGATCCAGCCACATGCAGCAACAACCAGAGCCACGACACGGCACCTGAAGCCATAGCGACTGTGAAGAAAGCGCCGTCTGCTGGACCAGAGGACGACGCGCTCTTGCCACCGCCAGGTGTGATCTACAGCGGCTACTTGCGCAAACGGCGCGAGACGTCGCGCTGGATGAAGCGCTTCGTCGTCTTGCGCATGACCGACGCGCACGCGCCGCAGCTCGAGTACTTTGCCAACGACAAGCCCGCGACGCTCGCGAGTCCGAGCGCAAAGCAGATCGACCTCCGCATCGCGCTGTTCAAGAAGAGCATGGACACGCCGTTTGCGTTTGAGATCCACTCGCCGCAGCTCTTGGGCGGACGGAACAAAGAGGGGCGACTGTACTTTGCCGCCTCGAACGAGCTCGAGAGCCAAAAGTGGCTCGCGCACTTGCGCCACAGCATCCCAAGTAGCATCGAGTCGCGGTTGTTTGCGATGCACCGCGGCGCCAAGGACGGCGCGCTCGAGTTCATTGACTTTGCACTGCGCAAGCAGCTGTGCAATGTCCGCAACGCGTCGGTGCGCCGCGAGACGCCACTGCACTTGGCCGCGCGCGTCCGCATCGCTGCGACAAATGGCGATGCAGATGCCTCGGCGCCGCCTTTCGTGAGTGGTCGAGCGACTGTGCTGTCGCCGAAAGCGACGGCGCTCGAGCCTGCGGTCACAGCGTCGTCGATCTCTGTAAACGCCGGCGGCGACGACGAGAGCAGTCTCAACAACAACAACAGCAGCAGCAGTGAACTCTGCAAGCTCAATGACTCGAGCGTCTCGCTCGGTGAAGACGCCGCGGCCGTGCTCGTGGGCAAGTCGAAGCTCGAAGTCGAAGCCGACATTGTCCGCACTGTGCTCTGGCTCATTGAGAGCGGCGCCGACATCAACGCAATGACCGCGAAGCACGAGACGCCGCTCAAGCTCGCGATCCGCGCGAACAACTTGCTCGTTGCAAAGCACTTGCTCGACCGCGGTGCGCTTGCGACCGGTCTCTCACAAACGGAGCTCGAAGAAGCGCAGCGCTTGAAAGCCGCGCTCGCAAAGAACGCGATCTCGAGCGTCGCGTGCTCGAGCCACAGCGCATCGTCATCGTCAACGTCGTCGCTGACGTCGCGCCTTGGGGCAATCGCGTCGTTCCGCAAGAAAGCGACTGGATCTAGTACGTCAACAGCGTCAACGTCGTCTGGACTGTGCACAGTCGACGTGAGCGACACGCCGCTGCTGTTTCTGCTCAAACAGCCAGGGCGCGTCCGCAACAGCTCGTACGTCTCGGTCTTTGTCGAGCACATTGGCATCAGCACGCCGCAGTACTTGAGTCGCCCGCGCCTCATCATCTCAGTCCTCGACTCGCAGCGGAACCTCGTCGAGCACAAGCAGCAAGTGTCGGTGCAGCCAGTCGTGCTCTCGACGTCGCTCCTCTGGTCCATCACGTGGCACATGCAGACGCCGCTCGAGAACCTCCCGCACGGCGCATGCGTCGTGTTTGAGCTCACGATCTCACCGACCGTGTCAGCGACGTCTGCGACTCCGGCGTCGTCAGCAGAGGACTTTGTTCCCGTGTGCTGGACGTACATCCAAGTGGATCAGCGCACGGCGAACTGCATGGCACTGAACAACGAGATGTACAAGTACCCGGTGGACCTCTCGCTCAAGAAGCTCCAGCGCGTCGACGCGTTCATCAACGGCGACGTGCTCGTGTCGCAAGGACCGAGTTCGTGATTTCGTTCGGATTTCGTTCGGATTCTTCTCACACACACAATACACATACGCAGGCTTGCTCTCTCTCTTTCTCTTGACTCGCTCTCTCATTGTCTATCGCCATTGTGTCACTGGTACGGACGCCACTCTGTCACGGGCGAGAAGTAGAACGTGTGGCCGTGTGGACACATGTACTGCCCTGCTTGACTCCCTGGCGGCATCTGCACGCGCGTGTAGCACGTCGGACACTGCCGCATGATGAGTCCGCCAGTCGATGTAGACGCTGCAGGTGGCGGTGGCGGCGGCGGCATCACTGGCGGTCCCACCATCGAGTTCCCACTTCCACTACCGCCACTGATGCTTGAGAAGCTCGGACGAATGCCGCCGCCGGGTGCATTGAGCTGCGAGTTCCCGCCCATGTGCGGCGGCATGCGGAGCTGGAACAAGTGGCCATTTGGACACTGGAGCGTCCCACGCGCGCTCGTGCTCACGAGGCACCGGATGCGGCACGTTGGACACTCGACGACGACGTTGCTCCGCGCGGCGGCGGCTGCTGCGGCAATGCGTGCACGCTCTTGCGCAGTCGGCGTGTGCGCAAGTGAGTTCCCGCAGCCGTCGCAGAACTGTCCGCCAGTGCCGCGCTTGCCGCAGTTTGTACCTAGTGTTTATATGTTATGTCCAACGTATAAAATCATCAGTCTGTGAACGTATAAAACCGAGACAACATGAACATATACAACCGAGACGCAAGTGAACGTACAGAATGGATGCGCTTTGACAAGTCCCTTGGTCTGCTCGGGCCACTGCGTCTGCGCCTTGCGGCAGATCGGGCACTTGTCGGCGTTCGCTTCGTCGTGGTTCACGTTCTCGAGCAAGCAGCTAAAGTGGAACCGGTGGCCGCACTCGGCCGTGAACAGCGCTTTGCCGAACTCGAGGTCGTCGAGGCAGATCACGCACTCCTGCACTTCGTCTGCCACTTGCACGCTCTCGTGGACCATTGTCGCCGTGACAAAGCTGGATGGCGACGCAGCTGCTGCAGCAGATGTGCTGTTGTTGGCATGAGTGTGCTCTGCGCTGTGTGCTGCGACCGCAGTCGCATGAGCGTGATGGTGGTGACTGTGTGTGTCGTCACGCGCAAGCGCGTGCTGGTGCAGATCGACATCGCTCCAGCGACGCACGCGTGCAGTCATTGTAGAGATGTATGTGCGTAGTAGCAGTTGTTGTCTCGAGCCTCGTGCGTGGAGAGGAGCAGCAGTCGTCGTCGCTCTTGTCGTCGTCTGCAGTCGTCGCTCTTGTCCAGCTCACTCGCTTCTCTGTCTTCTCTGTGTCTTGATTGTGGGTTTTTCTGTGTATACGTATTGTATACACGTAAAACCTAACATTATACAAGAGACTCCTAAAATTATACGTGTATAGTCCATAGTAAAAACAGAAATTCACAAATCATCCGGATAATACTGGCTTCCGGATAATAACTAGCCAGCGAGGTCAAGGTCAAGGTCAAGGTCAAGGTCAAGGTCAAGGTCGGGTCGAGGTCGAGGTCGGGTCGAGGTCGAGGTCGAGAGATCCTCGAGAATGGAGGTACTACGTGAACTTGCTGCGCATGTGCTGAGCAAGTTTGAGCTGCAGAAGTGATGTCAATCGCATCATGACTGATCGGTCGAGAAGCACGACAAGCTTGCTCGAGAGTAAGGTTGCTATCCGTTCATATTGAATGTTAGAACTCAAGTCCTCAAGCTAGTTCCTTGCCGTGAGAATGCAATGCGAGTCGCCTCTGGTTGCTCTCCTACACACGAGTAGCGTGAATGGGCTGAGGAGGATCAGCGAAAGAGGTTGCACGCACTGCGTTACTCGCGCTAAGGACGAAAGTGATGGACTCCATGCCGCCACTGCGCTCGAAGTTCAGGAAAGCGTCTCGACACGACTCGTGTCGCCATGCGCGTGTTCGTCGACGCCAAATTTTGCAGCAGCAGCACATGCGCGCACGGGTGCGTGAAGCAGTGCTGCTTGTGCTCGCTCAGTTCCTGTTCCTGTTGTTGTTGTTGTTGTCACGGTCCGCCGTCGTCGTCGTTGTGCTTCAGGTCTGCGCTTGCACTCTTTGCTCTCTGCCGTCACTGCTTAGACTGACGTCGTGATGGTGGTGGTCGAGAAGCACGTGCGCTCGCGCTCAAGACGGCTGCACGTTCAGCACGCAAGTGTCCGCGAGTGCATGTGACGCTGCAACGAGCCAGCAGCTAGCCAACCAGTCGTGTGGAGTTGCTCTCTGCCTCGCAAAGATACTTTCTTGCTGCGAGCATCGAGTCAGAACAAAGGTCGTGGTGGTGGTCATGTAGACACTGGCGCGTTCAGCGGTCCATTGCGATCTGGACTTTAGAGCATGGCTGTAGTAGTAGTGCTGGCGCTAGCATCGCGAAAGACTGACGTAGTGGCGCAGGACTTGTCGAGACAAGAAGCATGTGCTCGAGACAGTGCTTGCGCTTTCAAGTGTAGCAATGCCGGTTGCCAATCGAAATTAGAATTACATATTAAAATAGAATCAATCGATTCGAATACACCACCGCAAGACGAAAAGCGCATCCATGTTTTGTACTGTATGTTTGACCGTTTCACCACATTCAAAATAATTCCAGACACCATACTGTAGTACTGCCAAAATCTTACTATCTAGTTGCGATTTTTTGCGCGATTCCCTCCAACTCTCACTTGTGCACATTCCATCACAAAGACCAATCGCGCGATACGAGCAGTCCTCGCGACCTGCTGTCTGTGTCTCTCTGTGCGTGAGTGCCACAAGCGCGAAGGAGACAGCAGGAGCAAGAGCAGTGCTCGACGCACACGCACAGTGTCGAATCTTTCAGCTCGCGACAACAACGACAACACGCAGTACCAGCTCCACATACACACAGACACACACATGGGCAGCTCTCTCTCGGTCTGCGGTCTCGGCGCAAGCCACGACGACGCACCGAACAAGCAACACCCACGCGTATGTCACCACCTGTTTGCTCTCACTGCTGCTCTATTGATCACACGCTCACACACACACCTCCTGTATACATGTGCAGGCGTTTGAGCGCGAGAAAGTCATGGAGCTGCTCGCACACAATGACCGAACGCGGACGCTCTCAGTCACGACTGACACGTCCGTTGCATCGATTCTCTCGAACTCGGATCGCCTCATCCCCGACGCGTTCATGCCTGTGGACATCCAAGTCGTGTCGCAGCGCCGCGTGCGACCGACGAGCAGCAGCGTCTTGCTCCATCAGAGCCAGAGCTACGCGCATGGCAGTACGACGCCGTCCAAGACGTCGAGCCACTACTACAACAACAGCGCACATGCGAACGCTGTGTTCCTGCGCTACATGACGAGCTCGACGTCAGCGACGACGTCCGAGTCGGTCCCAATGAGCGAGCGCGTCTCGACGAAGCGCAAGCAGCAGCCGCAGGTCATGACCGAGAGCCACTGTAGCTACTATGCGTCGTACCCAGAGGACGACGAGAGCGGACTCTTGAGCAGTCGCAGCAGTCGGCGCAGTGGGAACCACAGTCACCTGTCGACTCGGGACCTCGTCAAAGGCTTCTAGGTCGGTCAGTAAGACGATGCGTGTCAGTGGAGCTAAGAAGGTAGCAGCGTGTAGGATATAGGGACCAAACAATGAGGTGATACCAAACATCTATGGTATCAATGGTAGTGATCACGTGCGTGTGTCGTGACGTGATGACGGATGGATCTATTCGCGCTTGGTCGTTGCAGTGGCAGATACGCTCGCTTGGCTCTCTCGCAGCTCTTTCACGCGCTTGCGGCACTCGCGGTACGCTTCGCCCTCTTTTTCGCACTCGTCACCGTCACGCAAGCCGCCGCTCTCGGCATTGCGCGCTTCGACGCATCTGCACAGTCGATGGCAACGATAGACACAAGAATGAACATTTGTGGGTGAGAGTCGTCATGACAGACAAACCGAGAGTAAGCGATATGTAAAGAGACACTGAGCGCGTACGCACTTGATGTAGGCGTCCATGTGCGCAGCGCACGGGTTCGTCGCTTCGGCAGCAGGCTTGGACATCTCGGCGCCCATGGTCGCACACTCGCTCTTGTGCTCTTCTTAGCGTCTTGATGACACGCTGGAATTGATCGAAGCGCCACTCATGCAGTGCATTTCTAATTAGCAGTTCCATACAAAGAGTAAGATGATGTGGACTAACGTTTCTGGCAAATAGAGCCATGACGACGATTGAAGTCGTGCTCGACCCTGCAGCGCGCGTGGCAGCTGATCCAGCGTTCGCAGCGCAGCTCGACGTGCTCGGCAAGCGCTCTGCCGAGGTGCAGTGTGTGCGCTAGTGTGAGATAGTAGGATGACAATGAGCGCTATGCTCACATATTTGTTCATGCGAATGCTTGACAGGCGCAAGGTCTCAGCCGAGTCATCACAAGCTCAGCGCTCTTTGCATCGCTTCAGCAGCAGCAGCAGACGCTCTTCATTGCATGCGATGCACACACAAACGAAGCGATTGGGTATCTCAAGACCGGCGTCAAGCACCTCTTCTACGTCGTACGTCCATGCGATTGCGACTCACTCCTACTCCTGCTTCTACGACTCAGTGTCGCTCATGTTGCTCCAACAGACCCGCAAAGGGGCGTACTCGGAGCTCGATCCGCTCTGCGTCTTGGACTTTTTCGTGAGCGACGCGCACCAGCGCACAGGCATCGGACTTGAGCTCTTTCGCACGATGCTCCACGTACGAACGACCGAGCGCTCGTGTGATGATGATACTCATTGGAACAATCGGCACAGGATCGTAGCGCTCACTTGCTGTTGATACTTTTGACACAAACAGACGCAAGGCGCGCAGCCAGCGCAGCTCGCGTACGACCGACCGTCGCCCAAGCTCTTGGCGTTTCTCCAGAAGCACTGTGGACTCATAGAGTTCTTCCCACAGCCCAACAACTTTGTCATCTTTGACGACTGCTTCACTACAGTCACTGCCACTGCCACTGATACTTCGAGCCACAAGCGTCGACAGACTTGAGCAAGTGCATTAGTATCGTGCATCTACAAAGACCTCTGATACACGTCGCTCCTAGTCGCCAATCGACGCAAAGAACGCTTCGAGCTTCGTCTTGTCGTCTGCTGGTTCTTCCGGCGTCGTCTGGTCAAAGCGCGCGCGGAGCTGGCGGCCGTCGAACCAGCGACCGTGCATGACTTGCAAACACTTGATCGCAGCGTCAAGGTGCGTGAAGCGCACGAGTACAGAGCCATTCGCAACAATGTGCACCTGCCAAAGTATCAAAAGTGTCAGTGTTAGTATCAAGACCAGTTCACATGCCCATACGAACGACCAGACTTGGCGCACATGCTCAACGGATCCAAACGTTGCGCACTCGGCGCGCATGTCGCTCTCGAGTTCGTCAAAGAACGCAGTGGCGTCGTCCAGTGGCACAAGTGGATCCCACACGCGCTCGAGGATAATCGACTTCGATGGCAAGTCGAGCTGGCTTGAAGGTTCATTGTCTGCGGCGGCATTGGGATCTGCTGGTTTTGCGAGTGCGGGTGATAGTGGCGTGACCGACTCGTTTGTCGCACTTGGCACTTGTTGCTTTGGCTCAGACTGCAGTGGACTGCCAGTATCAGCTGAGACTGCAGCTGGCGTCTTGATACCAAATTCAGCAGCTGCCGCACTACGAACAGGCACACGTAGACGCATATGAGTGAGTGCGTGAGCTGCTGCTGTGTGGTTGTCCATAGTGTGTGAGAGAGAGCAAGACGTACGTGATGAAGACGCCTGGCTTGATCTCAAACTGGTTGAGCTTCAGTCCATCGGGCGGTCAGATTGGATCGTCATGATGCCGGCGTCCGCAAGAGAGGCGTGAGATGAATTGCTCTGCTTCGTAGTGATCGCAGCACATGCAGAGGACGGATGCGGCGGATGGCGCTCGTGGTTACCCGCTCGATCGCTTTCTGCTGCGCTGCGTGCGAGTGGAACGTCACTGTCGCGTCGCCCTATTCACACAAGCGTGTACAGTCGTGAGCCATTCGTACCAAATCGCTGGTGATACTGAAACATGACAGACCTTCAAGCCGCCGCGAGCGTCTTTGTAGAACTTGATGCGCCGTACTTTCCCGATCTTTGCGCACATGCCCTCTACGCATGTACGAGTATGAGACCATGACCCAGTGCCATTCAAACTGCAGTAAAGGACGCACCGAGCTGTCGACACGCGATGTACGTCGAGAGGCCAGTGATGTACACGCTCGTGTTCTTTTGCTGCGCGCCACTCGATGACGACTGCTGCTGCTTCGCTGCGCTTTTGCTCTGCTGCAGATCGTCGTACGTCTTGGCGCCAGTCGCGTACTCGTCGCCAAACTCGCGCGCAACAGATGCGAGGAACGCATCCGTCTCGATCGCAGCTTGCTGTGCATCGAGTCTATTGCAAAAGCAAAATACAAGAGCACGAATGTGAGCATCAAATAAAGAGACACACATATATATGCGACCGAGTGCTGCTCACCTGCGCATGTACTCGATGTTCTTGAGCCGCGCGCGCTCAATGCGCTCACGATGCGCCGAGTCGTCCATGCTGCTGCTTGTGCTGCTTTGTGAGCTCGAGCGTGATGCAATGCTCCCTTATTTTCTTCACATACAATTAAATACTTCATGTGAACTAAACAAGGGAATCAGCCAGTTGTTCTTCAACCAGAGCTTCTCTCAAGATCGCGTTTTGCATCAAGAAGCTCACGACCAAGACGAAGACGACGATGAAGACAACCGCGTCGCTCCTTGCTGCGGCGGCGCTTGCGCTCGCTGCATCGACGACTGCTGCGACAACAACGCAGAGCGCGCGTGCGCATGTATCAGTCTTCCAACCACTCGCGCCAAATGCCGACTGCCATGCGTTCAAAGCCGAAGACGCGTGCCTCGCAGCGCACTGTTCGTGGTGCAAAGCTGGCGCCGTGCCGTCTGCGTGCTACACCGAGGACGAAGCTGCGCAGTTGCCGCCTGCAGTCTTCCAGTGCGACAAGAAGACCAGCTTGCTGTCGTGGGCGATCAATGAGGTGCGTTCCAGTGTCTATGGAGCTGGAAACAGTTGCAAAGCTTAGCGCCTTACGATGCATGGATCTGTTCGTTGTGTCTGAATGAATCGTCCAGGTGCCAGCGGACCCAGAGCATGCGCATGCGCTGTTTGCTGCGTGGAAGCGCGTGCATGGCAAGCAGTACGACTCGGCGATCGAAGACCAAGTGCGCAGTGCGATCTTTTTGGAGAACGCGCACATCGTCGCAGCGCACAACGCAAAGCCGCACGCGTCGTTCACGATGGAGCTGAACCAGTTTGCAGACCTCTCATGGTACGTACGACATGCTTGTCGTGTGGTCTTATAGATACGAGTATGAGCTCACAAGCCACTCACTCACTCTCACAGGGACGAGTTCAAGCGGTGGTACCTTGCCTCTGCTCCACAGAACTGCTCAGCGACAGCACGCAACTCGGTCCAGTACGACCGAGCGGACGTTCCAGCGGCCAAAGACTGGCGCGACGTCGGCGCTGTGTCGCCTGTGAAGAATCAGGGCAAGTGCGGCTCGTGCTGGACGTTCTCGTCGACTGGCTGTCTCGAGAGCCACCACAAGCTCACGCACGGCGGCGAGATGGTCTTGCTCTCGGAGCAGAACTTGCTCGACTGCGCCGGCGCGTTTGACAACCACGGCTGCAACGGCGGCTTGCCGTCGCATGCGTTTGAGTACGTCCACTACAACGGCGGCATTGACACCGAGGCGTCGTATCCGTACGAAGCGAAGGAAGGCAAGTGCAAGTTCAATGCGTACCACGTCGGCGCGCAGGTCGCGGGGGTCGTGAACATCACCGCGCGCGACGAGCACGAGCTCCAGTCGGCAGTCGGGACGGTCGGACCCGTGAGCATTGCGTTCCAAGTCGTGTCGGACTTTCGGTTCTACAAAGACGGCGTCTACGCCTCGACCGAGTGCAAAGACGGCGAGCAGGACGTGAACCACGCAGTCCTGGCGGTTGGCTACGGCGCAGAAGCGACTGAAGCGAATGGCAAGAGCCAAGACCACTGGATCGTCAAGAACTCGTGGGGCGCGACGTGGGGCATGGACGGCTACTTCCTCATGGCGCGCGGCAAGAACATGTGCGGCTTGGCGGACTGTGCGTCGTACCCGGTCGTTGTCTAAGAGACTGAGACGTCGCAGTACTCGAGAGCAAAAGGTCGCAGCAAACGAAGGAGCGAGGGAGAATCGAGTGTGAGGCGCACGAGTCGACGACTGCGTTCAGGTCTTGGGACTGGCTGGCTCTCGTGTGCACAAGAACCAGACCAGACGTCGTCGGAGTATTGGAGCATTGGAGCAACAGACGCTTGGGACCATTCGAGACTGTTCGATAGCGCGCACCTGAAGGACCAAGTGTCGAGACGCCAGGCAGGCATACTTAGTGAAGAGTGAATGAATGAATGAACAGCCATGATGTCGTGAGGAGTGTCTGTGGTTGTTGTTGCTCATGCTCATGAGAGAGAGAGCGGGCGTTGCGATCTGAGCTCCATGCAAGCGATTGGCGCTGCGCGTGTGCTCGGTCCAGACCTCGCTACTCAGCACTGGATATGCAATCACTCTTGCCACAGAGCTAGGCTATTTGACAAGTTACTATGCTGTTGGACCAGTTTGTGGAACAAAATGATTAAAACTACAGTGTCTAATCATGCTGTTTGAAAGACTCGTATGCTCTTGTAGAGGCTGAAAGATCCAGATCCAGATGCGATCCCTCATGTCGTCGCCACCACACAGAAGCACGAGCAAGACCACGAAGCACTCAACGCAAGGAGCGCCGACGACGCGAGCGAGCTTGTCCGACGGCGGAGCACATTCCTAGAGTTGCGCACCAAGCGCCACGTCCTCCTCCTCCCCAGCTCCATCTCGTTGTGTGTCTGCTCGCCTTGTCTCACGCGCGCACACTCGGCTCTCGCTTCAAGCTCGCTCAGTCAGTCACCAGATCACAAGATGGGTCGTCACGGCCACAGCCACAGCCACGGCGGCGGTCACAGCTCGGCGGACGAGACCACGCCACTGAAAGCGAGCATGTCGAGCAGCTTCCGCAGCAGCAACCGCCGCATCCCGCTCGACCCCGCGGCGCAGCGTGCGCAGCGCAAGCTCCAGCTCGCATGCGCATGTTCGCTGCTGTTCATGGTCGCCGAAGTCGTCGGTGGCTTCCTCGCTGGGAGTCTCGCGATCATGACCGACGCGGCGCACTTGCTCTCGGACGTCGCGGGCTTTTGCATCTCGCTCTTTGCGATCTGGGCCACGACGCTCCCCGCGTCGTCGCGTCTGAGCTTTGGGTTCCAGCGCGCGGAAGTGATTGGCGCGATCACGAGCGTGCTCGTGATCTGGGTCCTCACGGGCGTGCTCGTGTACGCAGCAGTCGAGCGTTTCCTCGAGTGCCTCGAGCCAAACCCGAAAGAGCACGTGAACGGCAAGCTCATGTTCATCGTCGCGTGCATTGGCTTGCTCGTGAACCTCGTGCTCATGCAGATCCTTGGCCACGGCCACTCGCATGGCGGCGGTGCTGGGAGCCACGGCCACTCGCACGGAGGCGCCAAAAAGCCGAGCCACAGTGACGCACCACACGGTCACGGCCACAGCCACGGCAGCAGCGACTTGGAGCACGGCCATGGCCACAGCCACGGCAGCAAGAGCAAGAAGAAGGAGAAGCGCCACGAGAACCTCAACATCCAAGCTGCGTACATCCACGCGCTCGGCGACTTCATCCAGAGCGTTGGCGTGTGCATCGCCGGTGGTCTCATCTGGTACAACCCGAGCTGGCAGATCGCAGACCCGATCGCGACGTTTGTCTTCTCGGTCCTCGTGCTCGGCACGACCGTTGGGATCGTGCGCGAGAGCATTCACGTGCTCATGGAGGGCACGCCCGAAGGCATCAACTCGGAGGAGATTGAGACTGGACTTCGCGCGTTGCCAGCGGTCTTGACGACGCACGACCTGCACATTTGGTCACTCAGTGCCGGTCTCCCGTCGCTGAGTGTCCACGTCGTCTCGGAAGACCCGGACGCTGCGCTCCACGAAGCGCAGGGCTTCTTGCTCGCGCACGGCATCACGCACACGACGATCCAAGTCGAGCGCCCGGCAAAGACGTACCCGCGCAACTGCGCTGCGGACCTCAAGTGCGGCCAGGACTCGCCGCAGCACCACGCCTAAGTGTCTGAAGTGCGGACGTAGGACCACGACTTGTGGCTAGCGAACGAACTGCGCAGATGACCGTTCGTATCAATTACTCAATCGAATGAACGAACGAACGAACGAACGAACGCTCTCGCTTATGAATGAACACGATGCACTAGAGATCGTGCGTACTACTGAGAACATGGTGTGGAAGTACATGCTCTTGTCTGCTCTGCCTAGAGTTCGAGGCTGCTGAGTGCAGCTTCGAGATCGGGGAGATCTGGATCAGCAGTTGCCTCTTTTGACTCGAGCCCGTGCTTGAGCACCTCGGTCGCGTCTTCTGGAGACTGCATCTCAGGCGACGATGGCGCTGCGACTGACTGGTTCACTGTTGGTGCCGTCACCTCAGATGTCTGTGGAGCTGCTGTCGCAGTCACATTGTCGACTGGGAGACGTGCGCTCTCTGGAGTCACACGCGGCGCCGAGCTCTTGCTCTCAGTCTTCTGGCGCTCGGCTTCCAGAGCTCGCTGGTGACGTGCCATTGCCTCCTGAGCTCGCACGCGACTTGCCTCGAGGGCTCTTGCTTTTTCGTCGAGTGCTCTCACAACTTGCTGACGTCTTTGCTCTTCGAGTAGCATCGTGAGCCATAATGGGCGGATCGATGCATCCACTGGCTTGCACGTAAACGTTGGTCCGCGCTTCTCGATAGTCCTGTCGAACTGAACGGGCACCGAGTGCCAGAACATGACGTTCACGACCACTTGATCTCCGAGCTCTGGACTGTGGTCTCTGTAGTCGTTTGGCTGGCCGTTTGGAAAGCACGCGCTCCACATCGACAAGTCGCCGGCCTCTGGCGCGTACTTCGTGATGAACTCTGCGACTTGGCGCTCCTGGTCGCTGAACTTGAACAAGAGCAAGAAGTGTACTTGGCCCTTAGTGTACGCCATCTTGAACTTGACGTAGTCGTTCGGGTCAAAGTCAAACGTGTAGCGATACGCGACTTCGCCTTTGACAAACCAACGAGGGTATGGCGACGTGTATGGGAACCCAGTGGTCGTGGAGAAACACACGACTGATGCGCCGTAGAGAAGATCGTCGCGACGTGGATCGTTGCAGAAGTGCGGATCAATGTGTGTCAAGTTTGGGGAACACGAGACGTGGAATGCACGGATCATCGTGCGGCTGGTAGCGGAGACTTGGGAGGTTGAACTGCTTGTGGACGTCTTGGAGAATGGCGGCGCTGCATTGCTCTCACGAACGCCGCTCGGATCAATTGTAATGCTGCAGCTGCAGTGGTGTGTCAAAGTGGGATGCACAGGCGCACGCGATATACGTTGGAGACAAGCCGCTGCCTCGCTTCAAGTGTTTGCAGGAGAACCGATCGCGGTCGCGTGTGGCAGAGCGAGAGGAAGCAAGCAAGTCACGCTGCTGCTGGCAATGAGAGCTCGCGCTCGTCAATTTGCCGTGGACCCGCCAAGCAGACCCTACTTGCCGTTCTTGCGAGCGAGCGATGCCACCTATCACCGCATACCATGTCTCGAGCGAGCCGAATCTCGACGTGATCCGACCGCATGTGTGCGACTCGAGGTACTACGACGGGTTGCTGTTTGGCGCAGAAGTCGCAGCGTTCACGACCACGACGCGCAATGGAGAGTTCCCAACCCGCTCGCACTACCCTCGCGAGACTCGACCACGCACCAACGTCTACCGCTACACCAAGGCGTTCGATCCGAATCACTACGACAAGTTCCAGATGGCAAACGGCAACGGACAAGTGCACTACTTGCTGCTCTCGCGACGCATTGCGAGGGAGCGCTGGATCGCGAGCGTGTTGCGTCGGCTCCTGCCCGAGACGGAGAACCAGGAGGCTTGGGATACACACTTTCCGAATGGAGTGCCGAACGACTACGATACGGGCGAACTAAGGGTCTTTGTGAACGTCTTCTTCTTCCACGCTGTTCGTGTGACGCGCTCGGACGACTTCGTCACGCGCAGCAACTCTCAGAGCGCTGTGAGAGATGAGATCAACCGACCAAACGAGTGGCTCATGCAACTCATTGAAGCCGCCATGGCGCGCGACGAGGCTCAAGACAGTGACCACGACGACGACGACGATGAGCTCGCACAGCTCTTTGGCGCACAGCTGGGGTTGTAAACCGAGCATGCGGGACATAGGAGGCTTAGATGTAGTTGCAGATGCGAACTAAGGACCTCTCTCTCGACTCCAATGAGCATCATGTCAACATCGTGTTGTACGTGCACTCTGCTCATGTGATGCTGTGTGCTTGCGCTGGAGACTTGCACCAGAGTCTTGTGGATGTTCTAAGGCTGCTGAAGTGGAGATGCACCATGTGTGTCGTTGTCAGCGTCGGCGCTTGCACATAACTACAACGTGAAGTGAGCTGCAAAACCATTCCTCCAGCTTCGTCGCAGAGCGGGTCCAACAGGAGGTCGAGAGCGCATTCGCTAGGCTGCATTGCCTCGAGACTGCTCTCAGTGTCTGTTGACTTGGGATTTGTATGCTAGACGGTGCCAAAACAAAAGGCTAGGAAAACAAGGCGCTTCACACGAACGTCTTCTTCTTATCCTCGTTTTGCCTCGTTCACATGCTCCAGATCGACAAGCAGCGTTGCCGCTGTGTAGAGAGCGTCAGACAGGATCTCCAGCGCGAGCTGACCGCGCTTTGCTAAGTAGACATGGGCACTCTTGCTTCTCTTTGGCGCTGGCGCTGGTTCCTCGGCTTTCAAGCGCGCCTCGACTTGTAGCGGGGTCACCGTACACTTTCTGCTAGGTACGACTAGCAGCCCTCCTCACATGCATATTCTATTTTGGAGTTTGTTCTTTAGAGTGTTCTTCTACAGGGAGATGCTCTATTAGAGCGCTTCTATAATTGGGTGGCTCTCAGTACTTCCGTACTTAGTCGAGAGCATTTATAACATCAAATCAAAAACCTCAGTTGAAAAATCACCCAATCGCTTCCTCGTGAGTCCACGTGCAAGCCAAAGTCACGTCCCGTGACACGACTCGACTGCGCTTCCTCTCTGCGTCTTCACTTGCTGCCTTCTTTAGTCGCAGCTTCGCGGCGCGAATGTGCGTCTTCGTGACTTTCACTGCTGCCCTACGCCTGGTGAGCTTCAGCACGCGCCGCTTGATCTCGATCGCGTTCCATATGTGTCTTCGTGTACGACTTCCACGTTGTTTGATCGTCCTTGCACTGAGTAGTTCACGCTGCCTACATACGCAACTCTACTGTCTACAACGCAGAGCTTAGTGTGCACCAGCGAGTCAAGTGTGCGACCACTTACCAGATAGATGTTCGCGCCGGCTTTGTAGAGCGACACGAGAGCTCGGTCTTGTGCAACTACTCCTGATGTCGCGTTGGTGTCAAGCACGATGTGTGCGTCGAACTT
>JAASFN010000238.1:0-28537 GCA_023333795.1 Globisporangium rhizosaccharum | reverse complement strand
TTGAAAGACTTGTTGCTTGGGGCTTCAGATAAAGACGGCTTTTGGCCGGGATGGAAAACCGAAAAGTGAGTTTGATTTGTTAGGCTCCGCGGATTGGAGTCAGTGGCTCTCAGCCACTCATTTCTCTGTCCTACCCTGCCTTCCTTGTATCTCCCTCTGTGGCGTGTCCTACATTCAGGTAATTACGTCCTGTAAAAACCCTTGGTGAAAACTTCGCTGTGTCATATGCAAAATTGGAAGGTGATTGCATGGAGGGGGACGTAGCTTCGGGGGGCAAAGCTCTGGTGAACCCCAAACACCAGGTCACGGTAGTCAGCCATAATTAACTTGACCACGGCGGGGACCGAACCCGCGCCCACCCGGTTGGTGCCCCCAACACCAAACGACTGAGCCAATCTGATGCCTTGGCTCAGCCATGCACTTCACTAGTAAAGTATGCAAAACGTGTAACCTACACTCGTCGCTGCAACATCACTCTCAATCATAAGGTGGGAGATGAGTGCGGCGACGTGCCCTCTCGAACATGACTGGCGGCATGACGACCTTCGAAGAACGCGTCGATCGCTTCAACTTGGTCGCGTGGCAATAGCCACTTCCGAGTCATACAGTAGCTCATGCCAGGCACAAGGTTGATCTCGTGGCGAACCCCGCGATCGTCTAGCACCTCCGCGGGCAGCTTGTCGGGGAAGACGTCGACAAACTCACGCGCGAGAGCGAGCACTGGGTTGCCGGTACGGGCTCGTCCCATGACCGAGCCGCGAAGCGCTCGTCGCGGGCAGATTTGGGTTCAGCACCTTCTGGACGCTTGCTCACGATCGTGCATAGCTGCTCAATCTCGCCGCGCTTAACCTCACGCAGCATCTTCTTCCACGCAAGCATCGGGAGCTGCGTGAGTGCGGCAGCATCGCGAGGAGGCTTGTAATTTTTGTTGAATGGCGCGCAGGGCCGTGGTCGGTCAAGTTGGTCACATTGATGGTCTCGAAGAATAGTGGAGCTGGTGCCGTCGGCAACGCCGACGGCACAGAATCCAAGACCTTGTCCGTGGGTGGTTCGTCGTCATGTTGTGACTCCAGCTGTTCTGACAACGGCGACCGTCGTCACGTCGCTGAAAACCATCAGCACGAGCCGCTGCCGGCGCGCGAGTGCGAGCCACTGCTCAAGCACTCGACGAAGACGGCTTTGGCGCACGCACTACGCTCTTACTTGCTCGAACACGCTTTGACCCTCGACCGCTGCCCACCGTGACTCACTGGTCCGGCGAGGATCCATCACTCGGGAGCCACTGCTCGATCGAGGAGGCGCGCGACGCGTTGTAGCACGTGACACACGAAGGACCACCGCTCTCTTCGTCGTTCATGGAGGCCGTGGAGTCGGGATCCACGACTGCGACTTGCGGCCAGTTTTTGCCTGAAGGAAGGCAAGTACCGTGTCTACGTCGATGTCACGCGGTTTGACTGTGCCATTGAGCCAATCGACATCCGGACGATTGCGAGAGAGCCACGGCATGCTGAAGATGCAGTCAAAGGCACTCTTGAGCTCAACGACGAGGAACTCGTCGTCGCCTTCAAATTCGTCGAACTCGCGCGTGAAGGAGACAGAGCGCCGCGGCAGCGAACTCGACGGTCATCTCGCCTGGAAGCTCGCGAACGCGCGTTCGTGAGGAGAGCAACGAGATACTCTCTGCGCACACGAAGTTGTACGTCGCACCGGAATCTAGCAGAGCGCGCAGCGGACGTCTGGCACCGTAGACGTGGAGACTGAGTACGATCAATCTCGAGTCGCTGCTGGAAGTGGTGGCATTGAGTTACGCGTGTAGCGCGGAGGGGCTAGGAAGACGTTCTGTTACCGGAGGAACGTCCCTTGCTGCACGACCAATAGAGCGACCCGCCCCTACTGGTGACTCTCGTTTTGGCGGACCAGCGACATTCGCCTCATCGTCGATCTCGACAACAGCGAGCACGGGAGCTGGAGCGCGACACACCGCTGCGCGGTGACCCAGCTTGCGGCAGCGATAGCAAGTGATTTGCTTGCCTGCGGTGGAGCGACCGGGTTGAACTAAAGTTCGTCGCGACGTTGCGACCGCGCAGTGCTGGCGCGGCATGTTCGATCGCGGCGATCTCCATTGGCTCGGGCTCGTTCTCGTACTGCATGGCCGGAACGCGGTAACGCGATGCATGGACACTATAATCTTTCTGAAGAGCGATCGTGAACGTTTCTTCGAGGGTCGCTGGCGGCTTGCGCGTCACGTAGAAGCACTGGCGACCAGGGTTCATTTCGGAGATAAACATGTGAACTTGCGTCACGGTATCGATCGGGTTGTTGACGATGCACGACGCCAGGTAACGTGTGCGTTGGATGTAGTCGAGCATGGTCATGCGGCCTTGTCAGTGTCAGAACGCAGGGCGGTGCTGCAGCTGGTGTTCGAGCCGCAGGTCCGTCTTGAGTGACTACATCGTGGGAAAACACGATGGGTTGGCAACGAGCTTGCCGACCGCCCACTCCTCCTCCTTGCCCGACAGCTTGGATAGCAGGAAGTGGGTGCGAGTGAGCTCGCCAGTCACCTGGCGAGCCTGGACCGCGATGTCCACCTCGCACAACCAGCGATTTAGTGGGAGTCGCTTGGTGCCTTCGCCGTTGTAGCTGGACACATCGATCTTCACGGCGTCGGTCTTCAACGACGCGGGAGTTGAGCCCCGCCGACGCAAGTCGGCGAGTTCGCGTGTCATGAATTCTTGAATGGCGTTGCGCTGCTGGACCTCAGGCGTCGCGGTGAGGATCGCCGCGACAACAGCGATGCCGGTAGTACTCGCGAGGCGGCGCAGGGCTTCCCACTCGTACTGAGTGAGGTGCATGAAGTCGCCGTAGGACAGCGATGGCCCGTCGTCGCTCTCGATCGGGGGATGCTCATGGTCGTTGGACGGACTACGAAGTGCTGCCAGGTGTCACGCGACGTGACTTTGGCTTGCACATGGGCTCACGAGGAAGCGATTGGGTTATTTTTCAACTCTGAGGTTTTGGTTTGATGTTATAAATGCTCTCGACTAAGTCCGGAAGTACTGAAAGCCACCCAATTGTGGAAGCGCTCTAGTAGACGAGCTTCCTGTGAAAAAACACTCTAAAAGATCAAACTCCAAAATGGAATTTGCAGGAATAGAGGTCACTAGTCGTACCTAGCGCGTAGTGTGAGGTGACCCGCTACATTTGCGGTCCACTTGGCGACGCGCCAGACGCATCGACCGACTGTGTCCGACTGGAACGCAGCCAAGCGCGTGGGTCGCTACCTCGCTGGGACGAAGGAGCTTGCGCTGCATATGGTCCTCGACATACAAGACGATGCGCTCGATCTCGAGGCTTACAGAGATGCGGGCTTTGCCGCCGACCGAAGCGATCAAAAGTCGATCACGTGCGGCTCGTCAGGATCGTATCCATGCCCGTGGCGTGGTTGTGCAAGAAACAGAGCGGTGTATCGCTGAGTACTATGGAAGCAGAGTATACCGCCGCGTCCGAAGCCACGCGCGAGCTGATGGGCGTGCGTGAGCTCCTTGGTGAACTAGGCGTCGTAGCTACTAGTGGACAGTTCAGCCACAGAGAAGCAGCTGCATGGCGAGGCGTCGAGCGCTCGGCCCAAGCACATTGACGCGCGCCTGATGTACGTGCGCGACCTCGCCAGACGGAAGATCGTCCAGCCAAAGCACGTTCAGTCCGAAGACATGCTCGTCGACTTGCTCACTAAGACTCTGAGCGCTGACCGAGTGGCGACGCTGCGGAATGCGACCGGCATACATTGAGCTTCACGGCCGAGGGCGGGTGCTGGAAGGAGACGGCGAGGCGAGACCAGGCGATGCGCGACGCGTGCGAGAGACGTGCGCCGAACGAGTGGACATACAATTACTGGAGCTCTGGAGCTAAATGGGTGGTAGCGAGAGGTAGCAAGGGCAAGGGAATAGCGAGACGCTACCAAATACATGATCAGTTCACGTTACGACATGGGTTAATTGGCTAAATATCATTGCCCACAGCCTCGCCTCCATCAATCACTTATTCCATCAAGCAAATGTAACTTTCTCCAAATGCCTGTATCACTTTTGATCGTCGCCACTGAGGCTTTCGGACGCACAGTTCGTCTTGCGAATATACAGTTCTTCTCGCCTGAACAAACGTGGTAAATAGTGCAGCGTAAAAATCCGAGTGTATGAATCGGACGATTGTTACATGTTGTGTTGCATTGCGTATGTAAGCAGTTATATAGTACAGTGTAGTCTTGAATATATCCGCAAAATGCGATGTAATCGAGTGTGTATTTTTTGCGTCGTTGGAAAAATACGCACTCGATTACATCGCATTTTGCGGATGTATTCAAGGCACCACTGTACTGTAATTATGATTTTCTCTCAAGGCTCGCACGTGATCGCTGATTGGTCGAATCGACTTTGCTCCGAACAATTTTGAATCGGAAAACTACAATCTGGTGTGCGAAGATTGGAGTAGTTTCGATATGCGGTGCTGACTCGCGGTGAGACGACGTGCGTTTGCGATCGCTCTGTACGAATCGTTTGCCGCGAACTGCACGCTTTATAATAGCGAGAAGCAACGACAGCTCGACGTCGCCTCGCCGTGTGTTCGCGCATCGTTGTCGAACGGGACGTTGCAGCCTCGTAGTTTACCGCTGGGCTCAAAACAAGCGAATTTGAACGCACAAAGCGCGCGCAAGCGCACCTTCAAGCGAACAGCCGAGCAGGCTGGAGCGAGCGCGTGCCCGCATTTGTATCACAACAGAATCCGCTCTCGCCTGCTCAAGCTCCAAGCTCCACGCACTTAGCCACACCACCCGCAACAAGAAGAAGAAGATGCCGTCTGCACCGACCCCGAGCAGCAAGAAAGCGAACGCCGGTCCCGGCTACTACGAGCTCATCAAGGAGGCCGTGATCGCGCTCAAGGAGCGCCAGGGCTCGTCGCGCCATGCGATTGACAAGTACGTCGCTGCGAAGAAGGGCGCTGGGTACCAGAAAGCGCGCCTGAACATCGCTTTGAAGAAGGGCGTCGAAGCCGGCAAGCTCGTGGCGGTCAAGGGCTCGTTCAAGCTCGCAGTCGAGGAGAAGAAGGCGGCGGCAAAGGCGCCAACTGCTGCGAAGAAGGCCGCGTCGAGCGACAAGACCGTGAAGAAGGCGAAGAAGACGAGCGTTTCGAAGAAGCCGAGTGCAGCGAAGCCAGCGGCGTCGAAGCCAAAGAAGAGCGCGGCAGCAAAGCCAAAGGCTGCGACGAAGGCGTCGAAGAAGAGCGAGAAGAAGGTCGCCAAGCCAGCGAAGAAGGCGTCAGCGAAGCCGTCGAAGAAGGTGTCTGCGAAGAAGCCGACGACGACGAAGAAGAAGGCTGTGAAGAAGTCGGCGGCGAAGAAGGTCGTGGCGAAAAAGGCGTAAGCTCTTCTGCCTTGCTCGCTCGCAGCACTCTCTACTGTACTCTCCTATTCTTATTCGAGTTCCTGTCCGCGTCGCGATCGCACGCGCTCGTGTGTGTGCGATCGATGCATCTTATGGGATCTCTCGCGCCACTGGCGCTACCGTTTGCTCTCGTCATCGTGTAATGCATGCTCGTGCCGTTCGTTCTTTCGTTCGTCTCTGTCGCTGTCGTTATGTCAGTATGAGTGAGTATGATAGTGCGTCTGTGACGACAGCATGAACCACAGAGGTTTATTCACCAAAGAGCTGCATGCGCTGCTCCTCAATGAGCGCGTGGCTCTTCTCAAGCTTCGCCTGTGTGATGTGCAGCTCCTCCTGGAGACTCTCGATCACATGGTCCTTGCGCGCAACTGTTGCACGCACGCGTTCGTGCAAGATCGCGAGCTCCGCGTCGTGCTCGCTCTGTGCGCGCTGGAGTTGCGTCCGCACACTCGCGTCCATGCTCTCAAGCTTCTCACGGAGCACTGTGACCTCAGCGCTCTGTTGCTGTCGCCCGTACTCACTCTCTTGCTGCATGGACGAACATCGGTGCTCGAGCTGCTGCACTGTCGCGTCGTGCTGCCGCCGCTCTTCGTGCAGCAACCGCGCGAGCTCAGCGGCTTTCTCACTAGCACGCCGTGCATCGACACTGAGCTCTTCGTTCTGAACTCGGAGCTGCTCACGCGCTTGATCGAGACGCGCGACCTTGTCGTGCAGCTCGCGGTTCTTGTCCATCCAGACGCCTTCGACTTCGCTCGTCTGCTTGAGCTTGCGCTCCCACTCCTTGCGCTCGGCGTCAAACTTGGCGCGCGCCTTGCTCTCGATCTTCGCAATTGCTGCGCGACTCTCTTCCTGGAGCTTCTCGATCACGATCTCGATCTTTGCGTCGCGCGACGCGAGCATCTGCTGCTCAAGCGCCTGGCGGTCTTTCTCGGCCTCTTTGCGCAGCTTCGCAGCGAGCTGCGCCTTGAACTGCTCGCACTCGACGCTCGTCTGCTCCCGCAGCGCCATGAAGTCGGCTTCGTACTTGCGGATCATGTCCTCCTTCTCGCGCTGGCACTTATCCATCGCCTTCTCCGCACGGTGGATCTCGAGCGCTTTGAGCTCTTCGATCTCTTTTGCATGCGCAAGTTTGAGTGCGCGCACCTCTGCAAGCAGGTCGTTCCGAGCGACCTCCGATTCTTCCTGAAGTCGTCGGCGCTGACTGCTCAGCTGCTGCTGCAGCTCCGCGTCTGCTGCGTCGAGTCGTGTCATGAGTTTTGCGCGTTCCTTTTCACGTGCGTCGACGAGCTTACGCTCGTACTCATCCTTGAGTCGCTGCAGCGCAGCATCGTGTGCTTTCTCGAGTTGCGTCTGTAGCTTGCGCCGCTCTTCAGCTGCGGCGTCTTGTGCGCGGTCGAGGTCAGCTTTGCCCTTTTGCAAGATCGCTTGGATGTCTGGCTCGAGCGCCTTCACTGTCGACTTCTTGATCTCCTCGGTCTTCTTCACGATCCACTGCTCGCGTCGCGCTTTCTCCTGCGTGGCCCAGCGCTCTTTTGCGTCCTTGAGCTGGAGCTTGAAGCGCTCAGCTTCTCGTCCAGCCGTTGCGTTTGCTCGCTGGAGCTCTGCGAGCAGCTCGTCGCAGCGCTTTGCGAGCTCTGTCTGCACGAGCAGCAGTTGCGTTGATCGCGTACCATGTCAACAGCAGTAGCGAACACGACTGTTGCAATATCAGGACGCACCTTGTCCGACACTAAGCTCTGTGCAAAGTCAAGATGTTTCTCGAGCTCTTTGTCGAGACGCAGCTGCTGCTCTTTCAGTAGCGCTTGGCACTTTGCCTCTTCAGCTGCGACGAGCTGCTTCGTCTTGACACGATCCTTCTTGCGCGCTAGCTTGAGCAAATCGATTGTCTTGGTCTTGTCCTGCCGCGCATGTGCACCAGTGGTCAGTCCCAGTACATAACCAAGCAACCGCAGTCGCAGATGCCTCGTTCATTCGAGCATGCATTCGTACGTTGAGCTCGATCGTCATCGTCGCGACCTTCTCTTTGATCCCGACGTAGTACTGATGACTGCTGGCGTCCGAGTCGATGCGACTCGCGCCAGATCGATACGACGGCGCTGGCGATCCACTGGACGAGCGAGGACCGAGCGCATCGAGTTCGTGGCTACTCTCGCTCTCCCAAGCAAAGTCGCGCGGCGAGTGACTTAGTGGAGCTCGCTTCGAGTCGTCGCGGAGCTCCATGCTGCGCACAGAACTGGTGGCAGACCGACTTCCAAGCGACACGACACTGTTTGTCGAGCGAAGTTGCTTCTGCGACTCTGTCTCAATCGCATCGAGGTAGTCGTAGATGCTCTCTTCTTGCTGCTGTGGTTGATTCCTTCTCGTTACAGACTGGCGACTGGCAGTGGACTCGACAGCGTCTGACCTGTACGTGTGTAAGCAAGAGAGATAGAGGAATGTAGCTATGAGTGTTCAAGTGGTTTGTGTGTTACTACACGAAGCTCATGCAGCAGAGGCAGACGTACCTCGCATCTGTCTCGGGGTCCTCTTCGTAATGTGGCGGAGGTGAGATCGCAGGCTCGTCCAGCTGCAGCGCCATCTTCTTGCTGCCATCTCGCCCATACAGTGGCTGCACATACATCAGCATGCAATCTTGCAGAGAGCACATGTGCATCCGAGCCAGCCTCATCGAGCATACAGCATACACACACCTCGCTGTCGTTGTTGTCGTCGTCACGGCTGCTTCGTGACGACGCAAAGCTGCGTACTATTGACACCAACATAGACATTGGTGCGCAGTCCGGTCAGCTCCACTCTCACATACGCCATGTAGCTCTAGACATCGCACCGGCACGTCGACGGTCGCTCAAGGCGCTGCTGCGCTTGTCCATCTCGCGTCGCTTGCTTGCAAGTGTGTGCGTCGTTTCATGTCCTGTTTGGTTATCAAATGTTTGCACAGTCACTTGCGTATTTGTACCCCACCTTGCTTTCAGCCAAAAATAGTGCCTCATACCCGATTATCACGCGAGAAGCGAAGCAACGCGAGCGCTGAAGCAGACGCGCGTCGGTGGCATTGATGACCAAGTTCTACGGCGCTGGGCGATGGGACCCAAAGCTCATCTTACTGCAGATCGCATGCATGCAGGTGCGCACGTGCATACATTATCGTATCCGCTTGATCTTTGCATTCACACATACACAGCGTCTGACATGTCCGTTTCGCTCTCTCTCTCGCTTTTGCTCGCGTTTGTTGCAGAGCTCGCACTACCTCGCGCGTGGACTCTTCCTCATGATCTGCCACGGCGCGAACCTCTCCATGAACCAATTCTTTGCGTACCACACGCAGACGCTCTCGACTGTCGACGGCATCAAGAACTGCTTCGCAGTGCTCGCGGCCGGACTCGTGAGGTGCGTTCGCTTGTTTGCTCATGCTGTTGTTGCCTGCTCGCGGATGCAGCTCATGCGCTTTTGGCCCACGAAGCTGACTCGATCGTCTACCGTATACACGCGCATGTGCAGCGCTGTGTGCCTGTGTCTGTTCGTTGAGCGCGCGAAGAAGTGTCTCGACTTTGGCGTCACGCTCTACTTCATCGACCTGCTCATCCAGTGCTTCTACTCTGTACGTCTCTCAATCGATTGCCTCTGCCAGTACTCTCAAGTGACGGCCATCGCTCTCATACCTACGCTCTTGCTGTTCATCCATCGCGTTTAGGAGTTTCCCAAGATGTGGGATTGGTGGATCGTTCACGCTGTCGCGACTGCTGTGACGGTGCTCCTGGGCGAGTACCTCTGCTCGCGCCGCGAACTCGAAGAGATCCCAATGCTCGACCTCTTCTCCAAGCGCGCGCGCAACTGAGACTGAGAGCGACTGACTGGTAGAGAGTATGATTGAGAGAGATGGAGAATGCAAACGACTGCAACTGTGAAGCTACTACTGTACGAACGTCTGCTATCGAGATTGTGAGTGTGTCTGTCTGTCATAAGAACCTACCGCCCAAGCAGGAACTCGACCATGCCGAGCTGCACGCGGTACGTCTGCTCCATGCGGTCCATCGCAACTTGGACGTTCGCGTCCATGGCGCAAAGGTTTGGGAGCAAGTCCGTGCACGAGAGCGCAGCGAGGAAGTGCTCCAAGTCGTCAGGACGCTCAATGTTCACTGGCAGGCGCAAGTGCGTGATGTGCGGGAGGTTCGCGAGCTCCTGAAGCAGCACGGACGTTGGAAGCATGACGCGCGAGAGGTCCAAGCGCTGGAGCGTGTGGCGTTGTGTCTCTGCGACTTTGCGCATCCACGACGACGACTTGATCTCCGGCGCAACGATGCTCACAAAGCGCTCTTGCGACAAGTTCCGCTCCTTCAGCGTGTGCTCCAAGTACGCGGCTGCCATGTGCGTCTTGGGCATGAGCTCATGGGCTTTAAGGGCTGCGCGTCCGTAACTGACTGGCTTTGTATGGCTGCCCTGGCGCTGGCGAGCTGCCGCCTGCGCGGCTGCGTGCGCACTGCTGTACCAGGCGTGGACGCTCACTTGGTAGTCGCGGATGTCCTGCGTCTGGATGCTGCGGATCGCAATCGTCTCCGCTACACTTGGGTCGTCATTGGCGTACGCGTGCTGGAGCAAACGCGCAGCAGTCAACAGTCCCGAGTCTGAGAGGAACGCCCCAAACTCGAGGAACGACCGAAGTCCTGCTGGGATGTGCGCGTGGAGCAGCACGAGCAAGTTCAGCAGCGGCATGTGGTTGTGCAGACTCGAGTCTGGGAAGCGACCGCGCGACCACGCGCTGATCGCGCAGCGAAAGAGAGCCGCGAGCATGCACGACGGGCGGCCGTGACGGTGCACCGCGTCATCTACAAGGTCAAACATCGCGTCGCCATGGAGTTCAATGTCTTCGTGCACTGCGAATGGGAGCATCGCCGCCTGTTGCGCTTCTCGTCGTCGATCACGCACAGCGTCGAAGCGCCGGTCTGGACGCTGCAGCTGGGGCACTGGCATCGCCATCATCGGCGGCACTGGGTGTCTCGGCGCACGGTCGTCTGGACTCTCTGGACGACCGAGAAACACAATGTTGCGAGAGCAGTCGAGCTGGAACAGCGGCATTGCATCGACTTCGCGCTCAACAGCGCTGCCTTCAGCCGCAGCAGCCGGAGCAGGAGAAGAAAGGACGGCTCGCTCAAGCACGACAATGTTCGTCATTGAGATGTCGCTGTGCGTTGTGCCTGCTTGCTCGAGCGCCTGGATCGCTAGCAGCATCTGCCGCAAGAACGACCGCAGCGTCGCTTCTGATAGCTTGCGTCGGTGCTGATGTTGCTGCTGGTGCCACACGCGCATCGTTGTGCGACTATAGCCGTCTTTGACAAACTGAAGCTCGTCTTCGCGATCCGTGCGCGCGTGTGGGTTCGCAAGCAGCTCAGCATACTCGTCCTGGAGCTCAGCGTCATCGCGCGGCTCAGGCGCAACGGCAACGGCAGCGCCTTTGCTTGGAAAGCCGACGACATGGATCGAAGTCATGGGAATGAACGGCTGCGTACGAGGTGGCAGACGCATCATTAGTGGGACCATGTTTGCTGCGTGCATGTTCTCAGGCTCGCGTCGGTTTGGATGCCCACCATTGCGCATCAACATCAACAAGCGCTGGCGCTCTTCGACCGCACGAACGCGGTGTGCGACTTGCATTGCATGGCGCCGTGGCTCGCCGCCTGCTGCAGTGCGCTTCGTCGCGTCCTTCGGGAGCTCACTGAGACGCAAGCGCTTGAAGATCATGAAGACTTGGATCGCTGGGAGATCTGCGCTCGCACCGAGCAGTTCGCGCAGCGGATACCGCTCAAACGGCGTGAAGAGCAGCGGCTCCCAGATGACGTTGTGCCGCGCCATGTCTTTCCAGCTCCGACAGACTTCGCTCACGTGAATGAGCTCGCGCGGCGTGAGGAACGCAAAGAAGAGGCTCTCGAGTCCAGCGAGCGCGTCAATGCCCGCGCTCTCGTAGTATGCTAGAGTCTCGGTATCGCTGCTGGTGCTGCTGGACTGCGCTCTGTGGCTTGAGTGACTGTCGCTCTCGAGCTTCGAGAGGATCATGCGCGTGTGGATCTTCATGCTCGGCTCCAGCTGCCCTGGGCGCTTGCCTCCAGCACTACTAGCAGCAGTGGACGCAACGAACGGCAGGAACTGCACGCGCTTGCGTACAGATGCAAGCGCATCGAGCTTGTCGCGGCACTGGCGCTGCTGCTCAAGCAGCGGGTTCTCTTCAAAGCTCCCGTGCGGAGAGAACGCTGTGGGCTTGGGCTGGTAGCTCGCGTTCTGAATCGCGTGGATCCACTTGCGCGGCGACTTCTTGCGTTGCTGCTGATGTGGCAGAGCAGCTGTCCACTTGCTATCGATCGTGACAACGCCGCAGACGTCCATGTCCATGCTGCTCATGCTGCTACTGCAGCTCGACGGCGAGCGAATGGCGTCAGTTGAGTCGTCACGCTCTGGCATGGCCATGAGCGCATCGAGGAGCTGGTTGTCGACTGCTGTGGCATCGTCGTCGCTCTCACAATCGTCGACGTCGTGGTCACTCGTGAGCTCGTCCATGCTGTGATCATCGTTGTCGTCGTTGTCTCGGTTCACGCTGCCTGTCTCGACGACGCCTTGCGTGCTGCAGTAGCGCTGCTTCGTCTGGTCGCGGCAACTTGAAGCAGCCGATACAGCAGTGGCCATCGCTCCAGCTCGAATGGTGCTACTGCGTCTGTGGTTCACGCCACTAGCGTGTGTCAAGCCGTCCATAGCGTACGATTTGGTCGCGTACAAGTCTTGAAGCGACTGCTGTCAGTGCTGCTGCGTCGTCGGTCGTGCGCCGCGTGCTTGGTAAATGGCGCTTTGAGCTCACAGCGCGCGACTCTTCTTCAAAGCCGCAGCAGCAGTTTTGTGTCACTAGTGCGTGAATCAGATAATGCCAAAACCAGGTGGTTTTTCTGAGATCAAATGTCAAATCATGGTTCACTATCATCTGAGTGACGATTGTTTGACCTTTATTTGCTATGCTTGATATAGTGAGCAACCTTTTTTTGGAAAAACTTGAACACAAACGATCGAAGAAACAGTCCTGAAACTCCTATGGCTAAACGCGTAATATCGTGCAAGTTTTGGGCAACGCAGTTCACCTTTTGCGTTCAGAGTTGAAGGGAAGCAGGAGGCGAGAGCAGCACGAGAGCAGCACGAGAGCAGCACGATGAGCACGCTCGCGACGAGCAAGACGGGCAGCGCCGGTGACGACCTCGTGCTCAAGTTCCTCTTTGCGAACCAAGATGGCGTGCACGTCGTGCTCAAGTTCCCCAAGACTGCGCTCGTGACGCTCGTCAAGAGCGAGCTCGTGCGCAACTGGCCGCTCGGTACGTAGTGCCGCACACCGCACCCATGCGAATCTGGTGCTCGTGTATCTGCCATGTCCACAACTGCACTAACAAGACGCTGCAGGCGTGACGCCGCCAGAAGACGCCAAGTCCATGCGGCTCATTTGCATGGGCCGAGGACTGCTACAGGATCACCAGACACTCGATGCGTGCAAGGTCCCGAGCTTTCCAACGCACCCAACGCCTGTCAATGTCTCGATCTTCCGGAAAGCGCCACCGATCACGAGAGGTGCGTTTGTTGCTGCTGTGCATACATCTAAACGCAATGATGGTGTCCTCAAACGCTTGCTCGTCTGTGTGCTGTCTCGCAGAGTTTCCGCACGCAGCGACTGCAAAGAGCGTGGCGTCAAGCGGCTGTGGGTGTTCGATCCAATAGTGCGATTCAACTGCGAGGCGTCTGTGCAATCTCGCCTGTGCGTAGTGGTGGTCACGAACGACAACAAACTGAACGAACGAGTCCGCACTTGCGAGCTCGTTTGCGCTCAGGAGGACCATCTAATTTATTCGCCGCCAGTGCGTTTGTCTATTAACATGTGCAAAACAAACAACTCGTCCATGTTCATGTGTCTTGTTTGTTTGATCTGTTCCTATCACGACACGCACTTGCTTGTTTGTTTGTTTGCTTCAATACACGACGCTAGTTTGCTAGTGGAACGGCTGCTGGCAGATCGGACACTTGTTCTTGCCCGACTGGTTGAACCACTTGTAGAGACACGAGTTGTGGTACTTGTTCGAGCACGTCTTGCACGGCAGGTTCGGGAGTCCCATGGTCTTTGGGTTCAGGATCGAGTAACAGATCGGACACGGCTCGACGCCTTCAAACTCCTTGTCGACATTCTTCTTCCAGAGCAGCACAGCGTCAAGGAGCGAACCGTCCTGTGACGCCGTGACTTTGATGATCTGGAGCACCCAGCGGCGCCAGCGGTCCTCTGTGATCCCAATGCGCTTCGTGCACTCGACTTCGACCGACCGCAGCGGATACGCAGCAGGGACGCGGATCACCATCTCGAGCGCACACTCGTCCTTGACGTACGTCGTCGTGATCTCGCGCGACACGCGACTGCCCTTCACACTCATTTCATCAGCGTCCCACGAGTGCGTCTGCGACGCAGACTGGATAACATCGAGCTCCGATGCAAGGATGAACGGCGTGATGTGCTGCAGATATACACAGTTCGATAGACAGAGAGTGTGAGTGTGAGCGCATCGCGAGCAACGCAGAGCACCAGTCAAACAAGTGTCGTACCTCTTCAAAGTACTTGGCAGCCCAGCTCCGGAGACTGCGGGAACACTCGTCGTTCCACCACGTGCGCACCATCGCTGGCAAGCGCAAGACTGTGCGGAAGAACACCCGAGCACCGAGGTGGTACACGCTCGCTTTGTCATTCGCCCACGACGTCTCGAGGCCATTCGCCAAGTCCGAGACATGGAACAAGTGCGCATCCTGGAGCACGAACTTGCTCGTGGAGCGGCTCAGTGCGCTCTCTTGCGCCAGCAGCGACGAGCAGAACGTGAGGAAGTTCGTGAGTAGCCCCTTCTGCTGCGCATACGAGCTTAGCGCTGATGCGATCATCGTCGGCGTGTTGCTCGACGCTGCGCTCGTTGGAAAGAGCTGGAGGAACAGGTCCCAGAGCAGCAGCCGCCCCATGATGTCGTCGCGCTCCTGTGGCTTCTGCTTCCGGCGCTTCATGTGCACGTCTGGGACTGTCGCAAACTCGAGCTCAAGTGCTTTGCGCACTGCGCGCGGGATGACCGACTTGGCAAGCGCAGCTTCAGTCGCAGCTTCATCATCGGCGTTGATATCAATCGCACTCGCGTCGAACGCACGGAGCTTGAGCGCGCCGCAGTGCGACGCGAGGATGTACAAGAGCGCACGGAGCTTCGGGCTCATTGGGTACTTGTCAGCGTCAAAGAGCGTCGCAAGACCTTCGACGCCGCCAAACGCTGCGAGCACAAGCTCTTTCACGTGGTCGACGTCCGAGACGCTCGTGAGCGAGCCGTGCAGTGCATGGAGCACGAGCACGAGCGACTCTTCAACGCCGAGCGAGAGCTGCACGAGGTCGTACGACTGCGGCGCAGACGCTGTCGTCACGTACGTCGTTACGACGTGCGCCTTGAGCTCTACGCCTTCAGACAATGCACAGAGTACGATTGACAGCAGCGTCTCACGGTACTGCGGCGAGAGCGCGAGCAGTGCGCTACCACTGTTCACGCGCTGGATCGCTCGCAAGAGCGCGAGCATTGCAAGGCGCGCACGCAGGAGCTCGTGCGGGTACTCGAGCACGAGCTGCTCGTCTTCAACAGCGTCGCGGATCCCACTGCTGCGCTGGTGGAGCTTGAGCGCTGTGACCTTGGCGACGTCCTGCTTCCCAGCAATGACGTGCGTGATCGCCATCTTCGCGACTGCTTCCCACTTGTCCTGGTCCTCTGGACTCGCACAGACGCGCCACGTCGGGAGTGCACTGAGAAACTCAGTGAGAAGGATCCACTCACTCGTCTCTACCGACGCATACGCATTCGGACGGAGCACGCTCTCCATGCGCGTGAGGATCGACATGTACGCCGTGGCTTGGAACAGCGCAGCGAGTGCAGTGTGCTCGTCACGAATGTGGCGCCAGCACGCGCCAGCCAAGCGCACAAACTGGAAGTAGAACTGCGCGTTCGCTTGCGCACTCGCTGCGAGCTTCTCAATGAACGCAGTGAGCGACGCAAGGATCGCCGGCGTGTCAGCACTATCTGTCGCCCAGTCGTCTTTGAGCAGCGACACAATGAGCGGCTGCACGAGCGCCAGCCCCGTGCGAGACGCCCACGCAAAGCTCTCGTCCAAGAGCGTCTGGAGCAGCGCAGCCTTTGCACGAGGCGGCACGTACGACGCAAGCGCTGCGACAACGAGCGAGTCGAGGCCTTCGCTCTGCGTCGGCGTCAGTGCGTCCTGGTCGAGTGCACTTGCGCTCGCAACGCTATTGTCGCCGTGCTTGTGCGTGAACAAGAGCGTGCGATGCACTGCAGTGTCTACATCATGCTTGCCAGTCGTCGTCGCCGCCTTCGTGCTTGGGTCGCTCACAAGTGTCTCGAGCACGCGCGTGAGCACTGGGGACGCGCGCTTGAGCTCGTCGTAGAGCGGCTCAAGAGTGAGGTAGTGCTGCAGGATCTCAATGCGCGCATCGAGCAGTGCGCCGTGCGCTGCGCTCGCATCGGCGTGGAAGACAAACCACGTGAGCGAGTGCGCGACGTCCATGTCCACGAGCGTGTGCACGAGCGCGACTGCGACTGCTGGGTCTTCGTCAAACACCGCTGCGTAGTACGCACCAAGCAGCGCAGCCATGCGCTCGCTGTCGCAGATCTCGCCCAGTGTCGGCAAGACGCGGTCAACGAACCGTGCGCGCGTGCTTGCGTCGTCTGGGCAGCGCACGTGCAGCACATCGAGCTTGCGTGCGAGCACAGACGTCGCAACGAGCGCGTCTTGCGCATCGCCCAGCAGCAGGAACTGCTTGACAAACGCACTGAACTGGTGCGAGTTGAACGGCGAGCCGGCTGGCGTCGATGCCACGAGGAGCGCATTGATCTCGAGCGCGAGCGTGTCAACGAACGCGAGCTTCCGCGGCTCGTCCCATCGCTGCATCGACGGCAGTGCAAGCGATGTCCAGAGCGCCGAAGCGTCTGTGCGGTACGCACCGCGTGCTGTCAAGTAGAACAGCCGCTCGTATAGCTTCTGCTCGACAGTCGCGAGCTCACGCGGCAAAGCGACGTTCGCATCCTGATCAACAGCATCGTCGTTGTTGTGGCCGCGACTGATGTTTGCAAAGAGCTGGAGCAGGTTCGGCAGCACGCGCATGAGCACGTCGTCGTGCGTAGCGCTGTTGTGAGTCTGGAGCGCAAAGTGACCGAGGATCACGACTGCATCCGGACTCACGACTGGCAAGTGCGCGTCGCCACCGAGACTCGCAGTGAGGAGCTCAGCAAACGCATCGGCGTCGACGTCGTCGAGTCGGCCCTTGAGACTGATCAAGAGGAACTCGTCGAGGAGCTTGCCGTCCCACACAGCACGCAGCGCCTCGAGCTCCGGTACCAGCGCTGTCGTTGACGACGCCTCAGAGCTCGTGCTGCTAGTACCAGTCGCGTCCGACCAGCTCCCACTCGCGAGCCAGCGCTGCGAGCCGTCAGTCGAGACAGCAAACTCGAGCATGTGCTTGACAATCGTCGTTGCGTCGCGCATGTCGCCGTACTGGACGCCAAAGTCTTGGAACACGTCCAGGAGGAACTGCTTCTTGTCGCGCACAGCAATGAAGAAGTGGCGACAGAGCTGCAGCAGTGCGCGCGTTGCAGCTCGCACGGCACTGTCCTGCGACGCTGTCCACGTCGATGCAGACTGCACGACTGCGCGGATCTCGATCGCAAAGTGCGTGTCCGGCGACACACTCGTTTCGTTCGCACTACTGAGCGTCGCGTCTAAGCCAATCGTCTCGTACACACCACGCATGAGCACGACGAGCATCCCAACGTCGCGAGCTGCTGCGACCGGTACAACACAGCTGCCAACTGTAGCGTCACTGCTGCTGGTACGAAGTGCCTGGAGCTGCGTCAGACACTCCTTGTAGATCGCCACTGCTGTTTGCGTCCACTCGACAGTGTCTACGCTCAGGAACTTGGTCGTCGCCTCGATGAACCCCGTGTGCACGAGCTCGTTCACGCGCGTGGGTTCGACTGTGCGCTTCTGAATCCCACTGATGACAACGTCGCGGATCCACACGTGGAGCTTGTCGAGGAACGCAGTCTGGAGCGTCTGTGCGACCTCGGACGCGCACTTCTTCGGCGTGAAGTTGCGCAGTCGCGCGAGCATCGTGACGAGGTTCGCGACAAAGAGCTCGACGTTTGGGTCCGACGACGCTGCGCTCGACGACACCGTGAGCACCAGCGTCAGCGCTGCTTTTACAGCTTTTTCAAACTGCCCGACGTACTTTGTCACGACCGTGTCGACGGATCCTTCCGACACTACCGTGCGCTCGAGCCACGCAGCACTCCCGTCGGCGTCGAGAAAGACGCTAAAGTACGCAGTTGCGCACTCAAAGAACGCATAAAGTGCGTACCGCTCGTTGAAGCGCGCAGCGTCGGACTCGAGGAACTTGAGACACTGCTCAAGCACGCCAGTGTAAAGTACGCACTCTCCGCCCTTTGCGTTGTCGCCAATCGCATCGAGCGGTACGAGCGAGAGCAATGGCAAGAGCGTTGGGAACGAGACGCGCGCCGAGCCGTAGAAGCCGTGGCGAATGAGCGAGAACAGGCGCGGGACCATGACGCTCGTCGCGAACTTGGGGAAGCTGCTCGAGACGTGCCAGACACTTGGGAACGTCTGCAAGAAGCTCAAGACGACGTTCCACATCTCTTCGTGGTTCGCAGGGTTCTTGTCGCCCAGCACGCCCAAGATCACTTTGCCAAAGCTCTCTTCACGAGCGCGGACGATCGCAGGCGCATGTGTCACGATCGCGTGGAGAGCTTTGTAGACTGCGCGGCGCACGACGTTGCGCGAAAAGTTCGGGTGCTTCGACGATGCAGTGGCGAGACGACCAAACTTGTCAGACGACACGACACTTGCGAGCGACAGACTCGCGCTTGCGTCACTGAGCTTCTCGACGTGCTGCAGCTCGGCAAAGAGCGTGACGATCGTGTGGAGGCTCAATGCTGCAGCCGACACACAGCGCTCGTAGCTGCATGTAGATTGTGGCAAGCGATGCATGGTGAGACTCGAAGATGGATCAACCGCTCACAAACAGCCAGTCAACTAGCACACTGCGTACCGTTCCTCACGCTCGTCGGCTTCCAGCGGCACGCCGTCAAACGTATCGACGGTCTTGCTAAAGAACGACTGGAACTCCTCCATGATCGCATCGAGGTACTCGCTCACAACTTCGAGACGCGCTGCTGGCTCTGGGAACAGCGCTTCGAATGCTCGCGTCGCTTGCTGCGCAGCGTCGCTGTTCACGTCGTGCATTGCGAGGAACCAGTACGGCAGCAGGCGCTTAAGGTGCGGTACAAACGCCTTTGGCTTGAGCTTTGAGCACAGCACAAAGAGCACTTCGTTCACAAGATGGCGCACTTTGCGGTCGTTCTGGTCGCGCACTTCGTACGTGTACAGCTGCACGAACGGTCCGAGCATGCTGCGGATCTCAAGCGGTTTCTTCGGTGGCAGGATCTCGAGCAAGAAGCTGTTGAGCGCCTTGATCTTCGTCACAGTGCCTTTCTTCCCGAGCATCTTGAGCGCGAGCATGATGTCCTGGTCCGCGCCGTCGTAGATCGTCTGCACAATCGCGCTCTTGCCATCGTGCGCGGCTGCGGCTCTGCTACTGCTCGCTGTGACTGAGCTCCCTGCAGTCGCAAAGCTCGCAAAGCCGATGAACCCACTTGGAGCGATGGCGTGGAGCTGTTCCTGTGCGCGAGCGCTGGAGGCGGCGCGCGTCATCTCCTGGCGCTCGCGCTGCTTGTTCTTCTTCGGCGCCATCCTTTGCTAGCTCTCTCTCGAGTGTGTATGTGTGCACTTGTGCACAAGGGGTTAATCGACTCGAGTGCGAGTGCCGTCGTGTGGTGTCGTGCCGAGATCAAGCGTCCGTGCTTGGACTTGATGCGCTCCTGGTTGTCGCGATCGCCAGACAGAAGTGTGCGCTCGCGTTCTTTATGTGCCAAGAGTGTGGTATGTAAGTGTTTTGACAGGGGTTGCGTACCATTTGTGTGGTTCATGTGAGTGAAGGTTCATTTGATATCACTTGAATAGAGCGCTTTTCATCTCAGCTGTGATTGGCAAGAGGGCGTGTACTGCAATATCCGCTTTCACATACAAAAACAAAGTAAATTAGTCCGCTCGTTGATTTTGAGGTGGTCCACTCTAGCACAAATCGTTGTCCGTTTAGACATATTATTATCAAGTATAGATGTCCGCTTCTCACTCGCTAAAGCAAACTGTCGATACAAAACGACATCTTGTGTTCTGTATATTCAATATTCTCTGTCAATTTGACCCGACGTGCATTTGACGTCCTCTATCACATAGAAAACGTAGTATATCAAGACCGCTCGTTGGTGCCTGGATTCTCTGACGCCAATCGACACATGCGCGATCATTTCTGGGGCCACACGCAAGCTTTTGCTGGAGCAACGAGCAATCGCAATTGGAGAAGCGCCGAGAAGGAGACGACAGCGCCCCCGCTAGCTTGCTTGCTTGATCGCCTACTACCTGTGCGACCTTGAAGACAATGCGCCGCGTGATCAACGGAAAGACGCTACAGCGCCTTGCGCAGCGCACGCAGCAGATGCAACTCCAGCAAACGCGCTCGGCAAACCCGCTCACTACTTCTGCGTCTGCGTCTGCGCACTCATCGTCGCTCTGGCGCGTGCAGCAAACCAAGCACTTTTCCGTCGCAACGACTGCGTCGGCGCAAGAGGACAATGGTGCAGTCACACCGGTCTCGATCACAATCGAAGAGAGCGAGCCAGCTAACGACGACGACATTGGCCGCAAGCTCAAGCCAAAAGAGGTCGTTGAGCAGCTGAACAAATACATTGTCGGACAGCCTGACGCGAAGCGCGCCGTTGCGATTGCGCTGCGCAACCGCTGGCGCCGCCAGAAGATCCCGGACGAGCTGCGCGCCGAAGTGAGTCCAAAGAACATCCTCATGATCGGTCCAACTGGCTGCGGCAAGACCGAGATCGCGCGCCGCCTCGCAAAGCTCTCGGAGGCGCCATTCGTGAAAGTCGAAGCGACGAAGTTCACGGAGGTGGGTTTCCACGGCAAAGACGTGGACCAGATCATCCGCGACTTGGTCGAGAACGCGATCAATATGGTGAAGAAGCAGCGCAAGGAGCGCGTGCGCAAAGAGGTGCAGCACCTCGTCGAGAACCGCATCCTCGACGCACTCACGGGTGCGAACGTGACTGAGCGCTCACGTGCGTCGTTTGAGCGCCTGCTGCGTCTCGGTGAGATGGAGGACCGCACGATCACAGTCGACGTGCCAGCGTCGCGGAACAACGTCGGCGGTCCGATCTCGTTTGTCGCAGGCGAGAAGTCGCTCCCGATTGGCGAGATCTTCAGCAAAGCGTACGGCGAGAAGAAGACGGAGCGCAAGGTCATGACAGTCGCAGAGTCGCGCGCCGTTTTTGAAGAGCTCGAGATGGAGAAAGCGATTGACATGACCGACGTCGTGCGCGAAGCGATCAGCGAGACTGAGGAGAACGGCATCGTGTTCATCGATGAGATTGACAAGATCTGCTCGAACGGCGACTTCCGCCGCCAAGCCGACCCGAGCAGCGAAGGCGTGCAGCGCGACTTGCTTCCGCTCATTGAAGGCTCCGTGATCTCGACGAAGCACGGGAACGTGAACACGGACCACATCCTGTTCGTTGCCTCGGGTGCGTTCCACTCGGCAAAGCCGTCGGACTTGCTCGCCGAGCTCCAAGGTCGCTTGCCGATCCGCGTTGAGCTCAAGGGGCTCACGGAAGCGGATCTCTACCGCATCCTCACGGAGCCCGTGACGAACTTGATCAAGCAGCAAGTGGAGCTCATCAAGACTGAAGACGTGCACTTGGAGTTCACGGAGGAAGCGATCCGTGAAGTCGCGCGCGTCGCGTCCGAGATCAACCAGACAGTTGAGAACATTGGCGCGCGTCGCTTGCACACTGTGCTTGAGAAGGTCGTCGAAGACATTTCGTTTGACTCGTCCGACATGGCACCGGGCTCGACGGTCACGATCACAAAGGACTTTGTCACTGAGCGCGTGGGCAAGCTCCTCAAGAAGACCGACCTGTCCAAGTTCATTCTGTAGACACCATCGACGACGCAAGTGCGTGCGCGAGTATCGACTTGGAGACATCGAGCGAGACGTCTGTGTGTGTGGAAGAGTGCTCCTAAGACGAGACGAAGAGATCCCAGTGCCTTGCACATGGAGGACACTCTCTCTCAATACAACAACAGCCTCACACGCGCATCTGATGAACGTCTGATTCTTGTACATCTGAGCCTCCTTTACCAGATCTCAATCTGATTCTGGATCCGCTGCAGTTCGTCCTGCGGCAAGAGCTTCTGATGCACGCTCTGGCCTTCACGAATGACCTCCTGGACGACTGCGTCTTTGAGCGTGAGCGCTTGTGCGACTCTCGCGTCGTACGCAGCGTCGAGGTCGCTCATGAGTGCATCAATGCGCGCATCGTCATTGCCATCGTCCATTGTGTTGTCGTCCGAGTGGTCGTCTGCGTACGCGTACACGCGCGTGGCGAGTGGTCCGTCGAGACTATCGAGCGCGAGTGCGTACTCGAGCTGCGAGTCTATCTCGCCGTACGTGAACCGCATGCCGAGCGGACAGCTGGTCCACACTGGCAGCTCGCGCCACGACGGCGCAGCAATGGCAGTGTCCTCGCCCTCGCACACTTCGTCATCGTCGTTCAGAGCGCTCTGGATCGCAGCGTCGTCTGCGAGCAACGCGTGCGTGCGGATGCCTTTGCACGACCGCAGCGCTGTCTGCAGTCGCTCATAGACAGCTTGGCGCTCCGGCTTCGCCAACCGCGTTGGCTTGAGCTCTTCCGATTGACAGAGCATCTCGGCTCCTGCGTGGTAGAGATCGTCGACAGGCTCGACTGCGAACTTGAGCTTCTCGCGCCACTCGTTCGCGACGAGGAACTTGATCCAGACCAGGCAGATCTCGATCTCCACTTGGCGCTCGAGCGCGACACTGTGGTCGTCCTCGTCCGTGAGTTCGCTATAGTTGAGTGCAAAGACTTTGCGGCACAAGTGCGCAAGCAGCCACGCGCCAAAGCTGCGCCAGACAGTCTGGAGCTCCAGGAGCAGTGGCGCAAGCGCGTCGCGCGGATACTGCGTCAGCATGTCGTCGATGCTCGTAGTGTCTGATGTTGCAAGTGCACCTCTGTATGTGAACAGCAGACCAGTTGGCGCGATCTGCTCGCTGTACTGCGCACCTGACACAAGCAGCGGCACGACGACATTGCGCACTTTGTCGACGTCAAGCAGCTCGAGTAGCGTTGACACTTGGCTTCTTTCTGCTGAGTCGGTCGCTGGTACCGCTGTCGCTTGAGGCGATGGTGCTCCGAGAAGTTGCGCCATCTTGGTCTGCAGTGCGTCGCCGATCAGCCGGACTTGCGAGCGCAGGAGCTCCTCTTGCTTGAACCAATAGTTTGCCCGCAGCCACGAGAGCAAGTGCTGGGCTGCGAAGCGAAGCACTGGCAGCGATGGCATCTGGTTGTGCGTCGACTCGTGGCGCAAGTCGACGATCCAGAGCGGAATGCCAATGCGCTGAGCGAGACTGCTCACTGCCATCGCGTACGCGCCTTTCTGTGAGCCGTCGACGAGTCCATTCACACAGCGTACAACTGCAGATGCATACTGGAGTGAGAGCTCCATGTGCGAGCGCGACGCGACGCCGACGCCGTGGTGGTGGTGCTGCGCCATGCGTTCGTGCAGCTGAATCTCAAGGAGCTGCGCGGTGGCTGAGATCGCAACCGGGAGCTGCGCGCGACTGCGCCACGCTGCGACATGAGCGAGTGCGCGCTGTTGCTCGCTCAAGTCGTCCGAGAAGAGCGCAACGTGCACGTCTTGCCACTCGTGCCAGTCTTGCCACTGCACGTAGCTCCTGCGTCCGCTCATGGTATTGTCGGTCACGTGTCCTTGTTGTTCGAGTGCTCTTGCCACTCAAAGTGGACGATTGCAGCAAAAACAGCAACAATAGAATCCAGCTGCAAACATATTGGTGGCTATTCATTCACGAGATTGCTATTATGCACTTTATGGTAGCGAGGAAATGGATGGCGCCGCCATGAACACACATGTGTGCGAACGACGACGGTCTACAGATGGACGCACGCACATTTGCTCGAGCAAGCTCAGCGATCCGTGCAGACGGACGATGCTGTCGGCGAGACTTGCTGGCAGCAGTAGCAGTTGTCCCAGTCGTGCGCGCAGCGGCTGCAGCGGCTCGCGTCGCTGTCTACGCTCGACGAGCTCTCGCGCTGTTGCGGCTGCTGCACACCAGTGGGCTGGGACAGGTACTCGACTGCTGCTGCACCATTGGGTAGCTGGCCGTGGCTGTAGTGCTGGCTCGGCGGGTCGTACGGTGCATGGCCCGACAGTGCGCGCTCGACCATCTCGCGCTGCTGCAGGTGCACAGGGTTCATGCGCACGGGGTAGATCGAGTCCTGCTCCTCATTGCAGTAGCAGTGCGTCCACTTCTGCAAGCACATGTGGCACGTGTCGGTCGCCACTTGCCGATCGTCGCGCGCATGTGGGAGCTGCGGGTTGCCCATTTCGCGCTCCACGAGCGCCGTGTAGCCGTAGCTCTGTGTGCGCAGTCCTGCGGCTTTGATCTGCGCTTGGTGGCGCTTCTCCTCTTTCGCTTGCAAGATCTCAATCGGCCGTTGCGGCTTGGATGACAGCGATGGGAACAGCGCACTCGCGTTTTCGATCTGCAGGAACGACTTGAGGATGCACTCTTCGATCTTCGCACGCGCTTGCGGACACTCGTCGAAGCTCCGGTGGAGCAAGCACAGCAGCAAGTGCCGCAAGAAGAGCCGCAAGCTGTCCATGCGCTCTTTCACAACAGCAGCGCGACTTGAACGCAGTAGTCGTCTCCGTGGGAACGGATAGTGCGCAATCTCGTGCTGGTACTGCTCGCAGTAGCCGCAGTGGTTCCACAGCACGACGTCGACGAGCTCCTTGCGCAGTTTGTAAAAGTCCGAGTACCGCCGCCGCACGACGGTCTTGGCGTCCGTAGTCACGTTGCGCACAAACACCGTGTACATCGTGAACTTGTCGCCTTTCGTAGCGCCCGTAGCGTCTGGGAACCCCACTTCGATCTCTTTCGACGCTGTGATCTTCACTGCGATGGCCTCGTCGTCGATCATGGTGCGCAGTGGTGTGAATGGCGCTTGTGTGCTTGTCTGAGGTGGAGTGCTTCGTCTTGGTGGCGCGGTGTCAATTCGAGAGTGACTCGATGATCCAGCAGTGGTCAAGGTGCAGCGTGGCAGCGTGGCAGCGTGGCGACTGGTGTGTGCAGCTTCACGCGCAAAGGTCGTCTGTCGTACGCACACGTGCGAAACGTCGAGTAGATGGGCAGGTGTGGTGACTGGTCGTGACCTCTGCTGCAGTGCGCACAACGAGCAATGTGCGCAGCGTGCTGTGTGTGTGCAGGAGCAGCAGGAGCAGCTCTGCTCGGAGCGGTGTAAATAGCGGTGTGGTGGTTGCCCAGACGACGCGAGCGAGCGCGCTCGCCTGGGTGGTGTCGTTGTCGTTGTCGTTGTCGAGTGAGTGTGTCCTGTCGTCGGCTCGTACTGTTGTTGGCAAGCAAGCAAAAATGGAGCAAGCCGAAAAGCCGAAAAGCTGGAGCGAAAAAAGAAGGAAACAAACAACGTCACACAGTGCTGCTGGATTGTGCGACGCTCCACCTGGCGATCTGGCACGACGTGTGGGGCACTTCGCGTGCTGCCCTCAGCGCTTTTCGAACGCGATCTTGCGGCGAAGCGGCACGACTGCCGCGAGAAGAGAGCGCTCGTGCTGTACGTGCCGCTCCATGCTGCTTGGGTCGTCGTCATGTGCCATGTTGCGTGGCTCGTAAAGTTGCTAGGACAAGATGGCCATGTGCGAGGAAGGATCGCGCACGGCTTGCACATTCGCGCTCACTTCTCGGCGTGCACGCGGCACGTACCTTCGGACGTCACGCGGCGGTCAAGAGTGTGTTCTCACGCATGCTGGATCGTCTGGTGCGTGCGTATGTCGTGTGAATGTGTGGGCGAGCGAGTCAGGATCGCATGCTCTTTCGCTTCTCACGCGCGAATCTGCATGAGCTCTTGCTCGTGCTGCTCCGTCTGACTCCCTGTGCGGCAGCGACGCAGGCGGCTTTGAGGACGACGTCCACATCATGATGACAAGCACACCAAGTCCAATGATGCGAGCACTCCCTCCAGTTGATACGACGACGAATGCGTTCCTTTTGCCACATGCCCAAGCTTAAATACCTATTCCTCTTCTCTCTCTCCCTCCTCCCTCTGCTGACTCAGCGCGCCACACACTCTACTCCTAGTCTTGATGCGCGCACACCTCGGACTGCACACTGTTCGTTGTGATCGCGACGCCGTTCACACTTGCGTCTTTCGCGACAGTTGGCATTGCGCGGCTTGCATTCGCTGCGGCGGCTGCAACCCTCCGCGCCTCTTGCTCGCCCATGCGCTGGAGCGTAAACACAAGCAGTGACCGCTCTTGGTGGAACTCGCGACTGAGCTCCTGCTTCCCAAAGTCGCTCACGAACGTCAAGAGCTTCTCGCGGTTCCGCAGCAGCACTTGCTTTACTTCATCCGACTTGTTCGGGTTCGCCACAAAGATCTTGAACACGTGGAACGCGTCCATGCGCAGCGCTTGGCTCGGTTCGCGCAACAGCAGCATCACGAGCTTCAGGTTCGTGCGCGACGAGACGTACCGCTGCATGACTGCAAAGTTCACAGGATTCAGCAGCAGCTCGGCAAGGAGCTGGCACGCTTGGCGCTTCGTCACGTAGTTCTCGGACGACAGTAGCGAGTTCAGCAGTGCAAAGATCCGGTCAAACGCGCTCTCGAGGCACTGCACCGTGACCTCTTTGTGCGCCATGAGCAGCCGCGTGATGTTCATGAACGCGTCCGCCGAGATGTCAAAGTTGCTGTTGCTCAGCGTCACTTTCACGAGGAACGCAAACTCCGGCTCCATGTCGCGCAGGAACTTGACCACGAGCGCCTGGTGCTCAAAGCAGTCGCGCAGCATCGCGCCGCAGATCAGCGCAGTGTCGTTGTTTCGGTACCCTTCAACGAGCCACCCCATGATCTCTGGCCGCTGTGCGAGCAGCTCATTGAAGCCGCGCAGGTTGTGCACCGTCATGGCGCGGAACACGAGACCGACATACTTGCGCGTCTCGAACGTCAGCAGCGCCAGCACTTTCGGGTACAACGCTTTCTCGAGCACGCGATACCGCAGCAGCAGGTCGGCCATGCGGTCCATCTTCTTCTCGCGCTCGCCCTGGTCGTCGTCCCAGCGATGGAACACCGAGCGGATCTTGGCCCAGTGGCGCTCGAGCTCCTCCGGCACAGTCTTCTCGCACGGCTCGTCGTCGCTCTGCTCGTCGCTGTTGTCGTCTTCTTGGAGCCGCTGGAGCCCGTCGTCAAGCGAGTGGCCGTCGTCAAACATATCGCACGCATCGCCCGACTCCATGCGCACGCGCTTTCGCACTTCAAACGCAACGTCTTCGGCGTCGCGGGGCTTCGCGTCTGCGTCGTCGCTTGTCGAGTGCGCACCGCTCGTGCTGCCGCCGCGCTTGCGGCTCACTTCGAATGCGCGTTCGTCCGGGCACGTGATCGAGAGCGCGTCGAATGCGTGGCCGAGCTTGTCTTCTGGGATGAGCTGCGCAAGGAGCGCGTCAACTGAGCGCACGAGCTCGAGCGACGGCTTGCGTCGAGACCAGAAGAACGCGTTCATCGCGAATTAAATTGGACGTCCGTCGCGCGCTCGTGGCGTTGTCGTCGTCGTCGTTGCGAGAGAGAGAGAGAGAGCCAAAGTGGGTTCGCTATGCGAGCGTTCACAAGCTGCTTGATCGCTTGCTTGGTGTATCGGTGCGCGGGTCGTGTGGCGATCGCTCGTCTCTTCTCGAAAGCGATGAAACGAAGGGCGGCGACGGTGCGTGTGTGTGTGATCCAAGCGCAGCGGCTTCGTCAAAGTGCGGACACGACGCAAGTCGAGCGAGCGAGAACGAACTGCCAGCTGCTGCTGCTGCTGGTGTTGTCGCGCCACCTCACTTTACGCACTCACACGCTCGCGCCAGCGCCGACCGTACGCGAGCGGCTCCTTCTTCGTACAGTGGCACGCACGTGCACTCGAGAGCGAGCGTGCGTAGGCTGGACACGAGACCGACCGAGCGAGCAAGTGAGCGAGACGCTGCCGAGTGAATGAAATGGAGCAGCGGCGGCGAGCGTCCTCGAGCGCGCAAGATCCGAACTGACTGACACGCTCGCACTCGCACTCACGCGCGCGGATCGACCTCCTGTGGTAGTCGGGCGTCGAGTGCGTGAGGAGGAATGGTGCTGTCCGTGATGTCTTGTGTGTTGCTCTGGTCGTTCGCAGTTGCGCAGGGCTTCTGTGGAAACGGAGATTGACTCGATGTTTGTATGCGCGCGCGGAAAGGACACCTCCCACTGGCGACCGTTCTGTCGCATCATTTTTGCGTTTCAGCGTCTGCAGCATACAAAGTGCAAGTCTTTTTGCGCTCCGCAGCATCACACACTCGACGCTCAACTCTCAAATCTCAGGACGACAACAAAACCATGCTTTGGAGTCTCGAGTTGCAAAAGCGGTCAATATGCAAGCGAGTGTGGTCGCCCTTGTCCTCGATAAGCTCAATGGGAACATACTGCTGCTGCATGTGCTGCATGTGCTGCAAGTGCTGGCATCCAGTTGTTTTTTTGCGAGGAGCAAGACGAAACAAACAAACCCAGCGACCGAGCCCTTTTCACATGTGGATCGTACTTTATCGCATGCATTCAGTACACACGTGAGAGTTGAAGCCGAAGCTCGAGTGAAGCCTTTCGTGCCGAACGCGCGCGGAAGAGCAGGATGCGCATCAAGCGCAGCAGCAGTCGCACTCGCAGTGACACGGGCGTCCGCCACCATGCGCTCGTGATCCTCGCCGACAACCCGATGCGTGCTTTTCATGCAACAGCAGTAGCAGC
>JAASFN010000237.1:0-28587 GCA_023333795.1 Globisporangium rhizosaccharum | reverse complement strand
TGCAGATCACGGACGAAGTCATGCGCATGGAGGACGGTCTGCAGCGCGCAGACAAGCTCATCCGAACGTTCGCGCGGCGCATGGCGACCGACCGCGTCATCCTGCTCTTCACGCTCCTCGTGTTCTGCAGCATCGCGGCGATCGTGATCTACAAGTCCGTTCACCCGGAGGACTCGACGTTCTACGTCCCAGACGAAGTCACGCCGCCGAATCCCGTCGACTTGTACAACAAGACCGTCACAGCGATCAACAGCACGATCCACGGGTCGTAGTAGTACCGATGGATCGAGCTATAGACGTACTGTACTCTCTCTCTCTCGTACACACACATAGTCTATTGACTGGTCGGTGTCGCTGTCACTCGCCTGTCACTCGCCTGTCACTCGCTGTCACTCGCACCGTCGTCCTCCTCACTGTCGTCTTCGTCTGAGCCGCTCACGCTCGCGTCACTGCTAGACTCGCCTCCTTCATCGCTAGACTCATCCTTGTCCTCATCGCTCTCGTCTTCCTCAGAGCCATCGCTGCTGCCGTCGTCACTGCCGGCTACGAGGTCTGGAACAGCTTCGCGCAGTTGGTAGAGACTCTGGAGCTTGAGGCGATGCCCTGGCTTCTGGATCGCCATCGCATCGAGCGCAGCGTCGCTCAAACCGTTCGTTAGCAGGAATGCCGCGTCGTCAAAGCCGGCGTCGATGAAGCTGCTCGAGTACTCGACGAGTCCAATATTTGCGAGCCAGTTGCCGATCTGCTCTCTTCCGACTGCTTTCTTCTCGTGGTTTGTGAGGAGCTGATGGATCTCTGCGCGTCCTAGCTCTGTTGCCATGTCGAGCGGTGTCGTCCCATTCTGCCCAGACACGTAGCGTTGGCAGTCAGTCAGTCGAGCTCTCTTTCTCACTCACACACATGCACATAGCGACGAAGCGGAAGCACCGCGATAGAGCGCACCTTTGTCAAAGCATGCGGTGCGTTCGCATCCAAGAGCAAGCGCACGACCTCGACGTTGCCACTCAAGACAGCCAGATGAAGCGCTGACGCGCCGATCTGTGGGCAGAGACGCTCTGTTTAGCAAGTCGTAGACACAAGATGAAGTGAAGAGAGACGACTGGAAGCTCGTACCTGCGTGTCTGCTGCCTCGACCGTCGTGCTCGAGTGCGCGAGGAGCTGCTTCACGATCGCTGTGTGGCCAAAGTGAGCTGCGATGTGCAGCGGCGTGTAGCTGTACTTGGTCTAGCAGTGGCGTCAATCCCAGCAACACAGAGCTCATGAGTCACGTGGCTCTGATAGCATGCACTCTGTCCATAGAGCTGCGCCACATACCTTGCCAGCGCCAAATGCCTTCTCATTCGCATGCTCCTGTAGCAACGAGCTCACGAGCGCCTCGTCTCCGAGTGCACACGCAAACTGCAGCGGCGTCCACGCAAGTGTCCCGCGAGGAGACCCAGCGTCGAGTGTGCCGTCATTGAGCGGATCACGCAAGAGCAAGAGCTCGTCCAGTTGCATGGTGCTTAAGTACAGCGAGTCGATCGTCGCGACTGCGAATGCCACGAAAGGTCGCGAGATGGAAAGCGCGTTGTCAGTAGGCAACGCGCATGCATGTTACAGAGAATGCAGAGAGGAGCTTCGTGACAGAGCACACGCACGTGCTCTCTTCACGCTAGTGTTTCGCTCGCTAGTGCGCTGTTGAGCCACGTCCAGACTCAGCCGGTACTGTTGTAGAACGGCCACGACTTGGTCAAGATGAGCGTCACGATCGTGACAATCGAGGCAGCAATGAGCAACACGCCAGGCTCTGGCGGCTTGTACAGCTCTCGGAAGCGCAGGTTCTCGCTGCGCATGAGCAGTCGGCGCTTCTTGTGCATCGCACTCATGAGCTGGTTCTTGAGACTCCGGCGCTTCTCAAGTGGGAAGTTGAAGTGCCGCTTCATCTCGTCGCGCTCGAGCGCTGCTGCAGCGCGGACCTCGTCATCGTCATCGTCATCGTCTTCAAAATCGTCGCTCAGGAACCCGTTTGCTTCGTGCTCGTTCATGGCATCGATGTTGTTGTTGTTGTTACTGGTACGTCTCGCAGAGTACTCGTCCTTGCGACTCGCCTGTACGCCGTACTGTGTCGTCTTGCGCAGCGAGTGCACCGCTGCATCGAGACGCTGGCGCTTCTCCGCATTGCTCGCTGCTGTGTATGCAGACGCAGCGCTGGGTCCGCCCATGAGTGGAGTCTCTGCTTGGTGTTGAGTGTGTATGAGCTGCTCGTTCTCGAGTACGCGAAGCGACGTGGCTGCTGGATGGTGCGATGTTGCGCGAATTCAGACGACATTCACGCAACATTTCTTCACTGCTTGTTTTTGCATCGCGAAATGCTACAACGTTTACTGATAGTGAAAAAACGAACGACTTTTGCATCACGAGCAAGTCGCGAATGCCACAGTCGCTGAGCTGCTCCGAGTCACTCAAGCCGCACGAGCAAGCAAGCAGCAGCAGCACGAAGCGAGCGCGATGGTCAACTTGAGCGGAGAAGCCGCGCGGTTCGCGCTCTACCTCTCGAGTACGTCCTCGCTTGTTCACACACTTCCTGTATGAATGTGAAAGCGTGGACACTGACGCTTGCGTTACTGCAAATTGACTCCATGTCCTTCTTGCAGTTCCAGTGATCTCGACGTACATCTACGCGCAGCCAGACTGCATCAACTACATTGTTGGACGAGTACGTACTGCGCACTGATATCTATCGTCCATGATACGCATTGTATGCGCGCTAGTGTACAAACCGCACGGATCGCGCTTTGGATCGGAACGTTTGTGCAGTGGAAGTACATTGCGTACCCGCCGCAAGCTGTGTCGCGCGAAGAGCTCTACGCCAAGATGCGTGAAGTCGCGAACGAAGACCGCGCGCCGCCTGCGTCTGACAAGACAAAGTAGCCCCCGTAGCAACTCAGCATCGCATCACTACGCAACAATGAACGAGCTAGAAGATGGAACAGTCGTCGCGTGTCATTCATTCAAACGAGTGGTCTGCTGTTGTACGTATGAAGGCATCGTGATGGTGCGATTAGGACAGCGCTACTCGGTGGATCGTACTGGTCCTTCTGGTCGCACTACCTCTGCGAGCGTACGCCTCGCACGCGTCTTACTGCTTTCTTAACAGGCAGTAGATGCGTGTGTCGTTGTGGATCATGTGCAAGTGGCGCTGCTCGCCGCGCAAGCACATGAGCAAGCCGCCGTAGCTCGCGTAGATCGCCACGATGTTCCCGCCCTCGTGGTCGTACTGGAACACCTTGCCGTACATGCCGTAGTCGTACCGGTCGAGCAGCGTCGGCTAGTACAATCGATAGAAAGGTGTGAGTGAGCGTCTTGTATCCATACACGCTCATCTGCTATGAACGCCCATACCGACATGCGCATCCATACCTTGCCCGACTGGTTGAACGTGCCGTCGTCTGGCTTGCCTTCGAGGTCGAGCGTGCTCACGAGCGCAAACGTGAACTTCTCGCCCTGGCGCAGGCGGTACACCTCCGAGTTGATGTCGAGCGTCAGCTCGAGCTCATACGACACACCCTTGCACACCACGCGAGTCACTGCGCGTCGATCAATCGATCAATCGATCGCATGAGCAGGTAAACAAGCAAGCGCACAGTTGGTGAGTATGACTGCTTCTGGCAGAACAGCAGACGCGTCAATCATACACAAGCGCACATGTAGACGCACCTTTGTCGAACTTCTTGCCGTCCGGGTTGATCTGGCGCACCTCAAAGATGTCTTCAAAGAGCTCGGACGCCATCGTGCTGCTGCTGCTGCTAGTGTCGTCGCAAGGTGTTGTTTGAGCGCGCACAACGACGACGATTGGTGCGAATCCCCTCTCAGTAAAATCCGAACCGTGTGGCGCACCTCATATGAATGTGGTCCACACGACAAAAATCGCCCAAAAAAGAGCCGATACAAAAAAGCAAAACGTACGCGAAGAAGCGCTCCACACGCGCGCTCGACGACGACCGCACGCACGCACAAGCGCTTTGTCCCTCACGCGCGCCCGACAGTCGCTGCGCGCACATCGACATCGTCGCTCGCTCCCTTCCTCTTCGCTTTATCTCGTTGACTCTACACTCGCGTCTGCTCGCTCGCTGCGGTCGGGACGATGGCGTCGCCCAAGGAAGAAGAGTACGACTACCTCTTCAAGATCGTGCTGATCGGCGACTCGGGCGTCGGCAAGTCGAACCTCCTCTCGCGCTTCACGCGCAACGAGTTCAACCTCGAGAGCAAGTCGACGATCGGCGTCGAGTTCGCGACCAAGTCGATCGTCGCCGAGGGGAAGACGATCAAAGCGCAGATCTGGGACACGGCCGGACAGGAGAGATATAGAGCCATCACCAGTGCGTACGTACCTGCCGCCGCCTTCACGCATGGCTCCATTCATATATCTACAGCTCATGCCGCTAGACATAGCATGCGTAGGTACTTACAGGTGTCTTGTATGCGCTTGGCGCTGTGGCCGACTGGCTCGTAGGTACTACCGCGGCGCCGTCGGTGCGCTGCTCGTGTACGACATCACGAAGCACGTGACGTTTGAGAACGTCGAGCGCTGGCTCAAAGAGCTGCGCGACCACGCAGATGCGAACACCGTGATCATGCTCGTGGGCAACAAGAGCGACTTGCGCCACTTGCGCGCCGTGTCGACCGAAGAGGCGATGGCGTTCGCCGAGAAGAACAACCTCGCGTTCATTGAGACGTCAGCGCTCGAAGCTACAGGCGTGGACACGGCGTTCCAGCGCATTCTCACGGAGATCTACAAGCTCATGAGCCGCAAGACGATCCAAGCAGAGGAGAACGCCACAAGCCTCCCGACCGGCGACAACATCGTGATCACGAGCGAGAGCGCGGACGACAAGAAGAAGAAGAAGAAGAGCGGCTGCTGTTAGGTATTGCAAACCGGCACGATGGCGCTTGATTGGACTAGTAGGAGCACGAGAGGCGTGATCGCCGCTGACGCTGCTGCTGGTCGAGACGATAGCGCGTCGCTCGGTGCTCAGTCTTCTCGCTCAACTATTTTTTCTCGGTCATCGGGTTTTGAATGACTTGGGTTTTGTATGAGCATTGTATAGCCGCCATGTATACGGTATAGCATCTGTGTATAGCGTATATCTGTCAATGTATAGCGTATAGCCGCAATGTATAGCCGAAATGTGTACCTTTGACGACACCGGTCACCGGTTTGAACATGGCTCACGTGTATTTGGTGGCAGTCGTGTCGTTTTGAGTCTCGAGCATCAGGATCAGCGTCATGGGCAGCAAGCGACGTCGCGCAGCGGTCGATGAGGTGCGTCGTCCACTCGCTTATGCGCACATGACTGTGTGTATGTACACTGCATTGACCATCTACTTGTTCTGTGCTTGTACGGCAATAGGTAGCACAAACACCAGTGAACGCGACTGCAAACGGACCGACTGCAAAGAAGCAGAAGCAGAGCAAAGCTGCTGCTGCCGCTGTCACTGCTGCAAAGCCAGCAGCAGGGCACGCGTCGCCAGCGAAAGCAGCAGCACCAGCAGTAGCTTCAGAATCTGCACCAGCAACGAAGAAGAAGAAGCCAAAGAAGAAGAACGCAAAGAGCTCAGGCGCCGACACCCCAGCAGCTGCAAAGCCAGCCCCAACAGCAGCAGCAGCGAAGAGCAAAGGCTCAGAGATCGACGACCTTTTTGCGTCGCTCAAGACAAAGAAGCGCGAGCAGGCCGAAGCAGAGGCGCAGCAACAGCGCGCTGCGAAGAAGGCGCTTGCAAAGGAGCGCCAGACGAAGAAGCTCCTGGCCGAGCAGATCAAGCTGCTCGAAGCGCAGAGTGCGTCATTTGCCTTGTCTTTACCATTTCTACACTGGCTGCCGACACTGTAGCTGCAGAACTGACCGAGTCGCGCGTGCGTATGTCCTTTGGCTCTTTGCGACGTTCAGATACAAACTCGACTGCGACAACTGGCGCGAACCCAGAGGCACGACCAGGTACGCGCTTGTACCACAGCAGTGTCATGTAACTGACTAACTGAGCACGAGTGACTGAAGATTGACTGACTGACGGTTCGATTGGCTGGTGCGTGCGTGTGCTTGATGCAGTGCGCTACGACGAAGACGGACTGCCGATCTACACAGAGGAGTCGCTCAAGATCAACCAGGGCGGCGACACGGCCGACTGTCCATTCGACTGCTGGTGCTGCTTCTAACAACGCGTCTACTCTGTAGCCTCATCCACACGCACATGAGCGCACGCTGCTGGTCCTTCGAGTGTCGTGAGTCACAACTTGTGAGTGCAACACACTTTCAGATCAGAGCGATTGTGTCTACAAATAGAACATTTTTTCAAATCTGTATTATCCAAATCACCAGATCTGAATGACCTGACTGTTCTAAAAATGGCGCGAACTCCCTCAGATTTGTCGCTATCACACAATTGCTGTTTGTCTCGCTGTCATCACATCAGCCATGGCGAAGCGACGCGCGGACGAGTCGAGCGACGATGATGGCGGTGGTGCGCAGGCGCAAGCAAGCTATGCAGCTGCTGCCGCGACGTCAAGCTCCATGACAAAACGAACTGCATCGTCGTTTGCACCACAAGCGCCTGACGCAGCGAGCACTTTGGCAGACACCCAAATGCTGCGGCAGGTGGACGTCAAAGCGTTTGGACTCGAAGATCGCGCCGAAGCTGTGATCGCAATGGGCAAGAGCAGCTGGAGCCTCGCGCATCTCGCCAAGTGGCGCAGCGATGCACTCACACCGGCACTTACGAGTGCATCAGATGCATCTGCGAGCAGTGCGCAGAGCAGCAAGCGAGAGTACTTGCGGCAGCGGCAGCGCGCGTATCGGAAGCAGTGCCTCGCATCTGCTACCACTCGAACGACCACCAATAGCAGCAATGACAACAGCAGTACATCATCGTAACGAATGAGTAGAGAAAGAGAGTGTGTGTATAGTAAACGACTGGCTGCTAGTCGTCGTCTTCGTCTTCCAAGTCACTGTCGTAGTAGATTGACTGGCGAATGCTGTTGAGGCGCTGCTCGTGGAGCTGCTGCGCGGCTGCGGCGGCAGATTGATTGCCACTGATGTACGCGCCGCCGCACGAGTCGAGCGGACTCTCAGGCTCGGCGCCGTCGTACTTGAGCACGTCATGAAGACCGATGAAGTACGCGAGGAACGCAGTCGTGAACTTGTCAGTACCGCCGAGCTCGTCGAGTCCCTGGACCATCTTCACGACCTTCTGGTCCTTCACGAGCGCGATACACGGAATCATCCACACGCCGAGCTTCTCGACGAGGAACTCGGACTTCTCAGCGTTCATGCGCACGAAGCGCGTCTCGATGTGCTGCTTCGCGATGCGGTCCAAGTGGCCGTCCACGAGCTCGCAGAACGCGTTTGCGGGCGTGAAGAAGTGCACGACGAGCTTGTCGCTCTGCTTCATCACGTCAAAGAACTCCTTCGTGTCTGTGAGCGTTGCGAACTCGCCATGGCCCTTTGCGCGCAGCTCCTGTGCTTTGTACGCGTTCTGCTTGATCTGCTGCATGCGGCGCTCGCGCAAGCGCTCGAGCTCGTCGTCATCTGCGCGCTCGAGGCGCTTGATCTTCGCATCGAGCGCCTGCTCCTCTTGCTCGAGCGTCTGGAGCACTTTTTCGCCAATCACATTCGCAACGATCTCTGCGTTCATGCGCTCCATTGTCGCGAAGAGAGAGCAAGCACGAGCGACGGAGCTGCTCGTCGCGGTCGTGTGTGTGAGCAGTCGGACTCAAGATCGGGATACTGTCGTCACGCTCTTACGTACGCACGCGTACTTGGTCGCACATAGACTGTACTTAACGCATCTCCAATAAAGTACGAAAACAACCACCTCCAACAAGACACACATGCGATCAATGCAAGTGTATTGAGACGTCGTCTGCGAGCATCGCACATGTGAATGCGTGACGACGCGACGGATGGCTGTCTGTCAATCTACAGCGCACGCTCGTTCTCGTAGTCGATCAGGCGCTGGATCAGGTCCTTCTTCTGCCCCTGCGTCGACAAGTTGCGCTCCTTGAGCTTATCTTTGAGCACATTCGGCTTCAGTGCCTTGATCGCACGCGCGTCGAGTGGTTCGTCTGCATCGCCAGTAGTCCGTCCGTTCATCAGCAGCTGCGCTCTTACACATACATCCATTCATACATTCATTCAGATAGCCAAACGCACGCACCGTCGTCCTTCTCGACCACCTTCTTCTTCGCCTTCTCGCGCTCAGCCGCCGCTGTTCACATAGTCACACAGTCACACGATGTCGTGAGCACTTCACTCTCTCATGCTGCTGCTCGCAGTGTGCAAAGCAGCGAGACGCACCAGCCTCTTCCTCCTTCTTGCGCTGCTCGGCTTCCTCGCGACGTCGCTTCACTTCCTGGAGACGCGCCAAGTCCTTCTTCGCTTCGTCCTACTCATCACACACACAGTCACACAGTCATGTATCAGTGCGACTGGATGAGCAGAAGACAAAGAGACGCATACGAGCCGCGTGTGGACGCACCGTTTCGCCTGCCAAGTGCTTCTTCAGGTACCGCGCCGCTGCACGCTCCTTCTCAATCGCCTCACTGATGACCGACCACAAGCCACAAGCCACAAGAAGCAGAGCGTGAGCATCCGAGAGAGCACGAGCCATCCAATCAATCGGCGCCACAGACGCACCGTTCTCTTCTCGAGAGCTGCTGCTCGACGCCGCCCGACATGTTCATGTCCTTCGCCTTCATGACCTTGTTCTGCGCCGCCTTCATGTTTGGGTTCTCGACCTTGAGGATGCCGGCCACGCCGCTCTTCTTCTTCGGCTTTGGCTCCATCGCTGGACCGTCCGCCGACTGCGAGAAGCCAAAGAGCGACTTTTGCGGCACGCGCTCGAACGCCACGAGCGGCTCGTCGCCGCCGTCTTCACTGTCGTCGTCGCTGTCGTCCTCATCACTGCCCGAGCCGTCTTCGTCGCCGTCTGCGCGACGCGCCTTGCGCGCCGACAGCTTCTGCTGCTCGAGCATGTTGCGGTGCTCGAGGTCTTCCGCCGACGTCACGAACGACCGCGCACCGCCCTTCTCCTTCTTCTTCGTGTCGCGGGCCTTGCCGCCTGGTGCTTTCGCTCCTTTCTCGCGCATCGTCGCTGATTGCTTTGCTTGGTGTTGGTGTCTGTGGCTGCCTCCGCTTGTGTGCTTTGAGCGTCGTCGTCGTCAGTGGGTGGAGAACTGCAGCTGACACATTTCCTGGTGGTCTGGCACTACACTTGAAATAAGTATGCAAACGCTCGCAACAACAGATTCGAAATTATTGAAATAGGCTATTTTGCTTTTTATATCAAGATGTCGACACAGGCTATAATCAATTGATGCGAGCACTGCACACCAAAAGTATATATTAACCAAGTTGTTTCCGTCGCAGTTTAGAACCATTGTGAACTTTCTGCGAACATTATTTAAAAGCGTTCCATTCAGATCTAATAATTAGTGTTTTCAAAACACTCACGTTGGAATATTTTTGTTGGAAATTCAAATACAAAATCTATATAAATCTATATGTTGCACAGTCTGACGTGAAAAATAAGTTTCAAACACTCACGGCGGGTTATTTTTGCCCAAGTTAAGACAAAAAAATTTGTCGTCGCATTTATACTTGATGTATGTATGTGTACGGTGCTTTGGTCTCAAATACTGGAGATAGATAGGTTTTTGAGTCTTTGATCAAGAGAACAAATTACATTTGAGACCGATTTGTGCCATCGGCTTTCTCCTACAAATTTCAAGATAATCGATTGAAAAAGCAGTTTTGGAGAGGGAGGTTTCCTTTTAGTGTTGTCTTCGCACGTTATACTTGATTTTTGTATGTTGTCTCCATCTTCGTGTCGCTCAAGTCGAAAGAAACACGACGATCGAGACAACCACATCATGTCGACTGTACGTGTGTGTGTGTGTGTGTGTGTATGTGTCTGTGTGGCGCCGCGCATGCGCGCAGCATCGCTTGTTACATGCATCCCCTGCTCTCGCGTGTTGGTGTCAAGCTCGTGAGCATGCGCTCTGCACTTGCCTGCATTGCAGCACCGTCAGTCGTCACGACACGTGCATCGTTGTCACGTGGCGTGTCAGTCAGTCGGTCATCCATACCCACTCACGACGAAAACGTGCTCTTCATCTCTCTCTCTCTCTCTCTCTCTCTCTCTTTGCAGATCTGCATTGGGGGATTCTGCATCCCTGTGTACGCGCTGTTCCCAGTTGCGCTCATTCTTCTCCAGAGCCTCTGGGAATGGGTCCGTGTAAACGTCTTGGGCCACAATGATGCCGCGCTCTTTGAGAACGTACGTCTCTCTCTCTCCATCGTGTGATGTTTGCATCACAAGTGACGCACTGCATGACTCACACTGCCTGTGCCTTTAGAGCCGCGTGATCCACGTGACGTCGGAGGAGCAGTTCAAAGAGCTGCTGCAAAAGTCCAAGACCACGAAGCGCTCCGTACGTCTCAAGCAGAATCTGCTTGTTTGCTTGAACTCACACGCGACTGCAAGCGTATGAACGACTCACACTCGTCTGCATATCCTCTCGCCCACTGACAGCTCGTGGTCGACTTCACGGCGTCTTGGTGCGGTCCGTGCCGCTACATCGCGCCAGTCTTCCACGACCTGAGCAACCGCTACCCGTGCACGCTCTTCCTCAAGGTCGACGTCGACGAGATGAAGGTGCGACGCCAGTGCTCACTGCTTTGAACTGCGACGCACGCACTGACGCTCAATCACTCTCCTCCTCTCGACTAAAGGCGATTGCGCGCGGCTGCGGCGTGACGGCGATGCCGACGTTCCAGTTCTTCCGCAATGGCACGCGCTGCGACGAGCTCCGCGGCGCTGACAAGAGCGCGTTGGAGCAAAAGATCAAGACGCACTACGTCGAAGTGGAGCTCCCAGACGACGAGAAGCCGCAAGCGCCAGCTCCAGCTGAAGGCTCGGAACTGCGCCAGCGCAAGCCGCGCGTCGTGAGCGTGACGTCGGACGCGCAGTGGCAGTCGCTCGTCGCGCAGAACGTCGCGAACCCGACGCAAGCCGTACGTCCGTTGCATTCCGCCGTTGCAGCCTGTTGTGTGGGTGTCGCACACTGGCGGTGCCGCTGTGCGCGAGTGCGTCGAGATCGCTGTGAACTGCTGAACTCACAGCCACTTGCGGTATCTCGATTACGCTTGTGGGTCTGTCTCTCTCTGTGCTGTGTCTGCAGCTCGTTGTGGACTTTTGGGCGCCGTGGTGCGCGCCGTGTCTCGCGATGGCTCCAGTGTTTGAAGCGCTGAGCGCCACGTACCCGTCCGTGGTGTTTGCGAAAGTCGACGCCGATGAGATGGAGGTACGTACGCGAGTGTCTGTCTGTCTGTCTGTGGACGGATGCATGTGAATGAATAAGTGAATGAATGGGTGCGGTGCTGTTGGCTCTCGTGCGATGCCATCACTCGAGTCCTGACACTGTAGCATGTGTGAACGAACTCGATGGTCGCTAGGACGTTATGAACGCGTACAATGTCAAGGCACTGCCGACGTTCAAGGTGTTCAAAGGCGGCAAAGTCGTGGACGAGCTCAGCGGCGCGATCAAGAGCGCGCTCGAGAGCCTCGTGGCCAAGCACGCCGCGTGAGTCGATCGTCTACACATTCAGCGAGTGGGTGGAGTGGAGCCATCGACGCGTCGAAGCAATGGTGCTCACGACGACGTGATTATGACACGGCGCCACCTGGCAGCGCCACCGCAGCGTGTCCCAAGCTTTTCGCGTAAACCATGAGTAATGGCCATCTGCCGCAGTGTCTCGACGTTGTCACGCACACGCTCATGGCGCTCATGGAGTCGCCTTGATTTGCTTTGCTTGGTTCACACTGCGCTATCTCGAGCTCGAGCTCTCTCTGTTGCCAACGATGTTGATGCATATAGTGAACCCAAGTCTGCGCGTCAACAGGAGCTAGCGAGCATGCTCCTGTGGGCTGATCGGCGTCGTGAAGGGTGTGAGCGCACATCATGCGAGAAACGCGGCAAGCGCCACCGAAGTGAGGGCGCTGCTCCAACATGATCAACATGATCAGCACCTCCTCGCTGCCGCAGTTGCGCGGTTTCGAGCCATTTGAGAGTGAGACCCACATGCACCGCACCCGATATCAACATCGTGAGTAGACTGCACCTTAAAACGGCCAAAGCGACACCTTGAAAGCGCCAGCAGTGGACACCGTCGTTGTGGTGTCCACGCACATACAAGCGCACACACAGAGAGATGCACGACCATGTCTCTGGTTGGTGTTGTTGGCTCGACTCGGTCCATGTGGTACAGCACAAACCAACAATGTGTGCAAGTATAGTGAAACCAAGTGAGCGCGTTCAGCGCTGTGATTACGCTCCAGTTTGATATTAATTTCAATAATAGCCCAACAGGCAGCACAATCCGGTCACCTGCTATCTTGAATACAAAACATATCATTGTGTTTCAACGTAGTATAATTTTATACGGGTACACACATGTGCAATTCTATAGACAAACGAGCAACGAGTCTCAGAGATATCAAGTGTCACAGTGCGAAGTGCGAGTTTTTCTGCCAGACTGGCGCTTTTATGTCCTCGTTGTTGTGGCTAGGGCTCCACTTCCCTCTCTATCTTGTTGTTGGACAGGACACGACGAGAACAAGAACAAGCGCAGCCAAACCGACGCACCCACTCACACTCACACTCACTCACAACAAGCAACAAGCAGCGCGTGCCCAGCAGCCCCAATCCCGATTTATCCGCGTCGCGCACAAGCCACATCACCTACGACTACAACAGCACCACACACAGGCAGCAGCGACTCGTCGGCGCTTGGACACACTCAACACTACATCTGCGCGACATCTCCTCAGACTCGACTCGTATAAATAACCGACACCATGCAGCTCCAGCTCGTGCGATACGTCGTCGCTGCGGTCGCGCTCCAGCTCGCACTCGCGACGAGCGACGTTGTCGCAGCCGCAGACACCACCACCACGACAGTGTCGCCTGTGAGCGACGCCCAGGTCGCGAATGGCCGACTGCGCGGGCTCTTGAACAAGCTCACTGGCGCAACACCTGCTGACAGCGCAAACCCGAGCGCGATGCAGGCGCCACCTCCAGTCGACGACAAGACGCCGCCGCCAGTGAAAGAGCTCGTCGTGAAGTGGAACAAGAAGATCGACTCAAAGGACACGAGCGAGCTCGCACACGTCGAGAAGATCGCTGGCGACGAAGCGATCGTTGTGTTCTACGACCGGTCGACGAGTCCACTGGCGAGCGCCGAGTCGGCAGTCGTGACGTTCGACGTGCGCTCGCGCGCGAACTGCGTCGTGAGCGTCTGCGGCTTGCAGCGCAACTGGTACATGCGCACAGAAGAGCGCTGCTTTGACCTGCGCATTGCGCAAAAATCGCTCGACGAGAGCAAGAACGGGCTCATTCGCGGCATCTCGGCGGCGTACTCGTCGCTCCGACCCGTTGCGAGCAAGCTGTACCTTAAGTTTGACGCGTCGAACTTCATCGACGGCTCGGCGTGCGCGTACGAGATCATCTCTGGCAGCAAGACCGTGACCGAAGAAGCGGCGGCGGTCGGCAGCAGCGGCAGCGCTGTCGCGCTCTCGTAGAACAGACAGAGGCACGATGACGACAGCAAATAGCGTCGCGAGCAGACGACAGCTCTCCGCCTCTACGCGTGACGGACGACTGGCTGGCTGGACGACGGCCGAGTGGTAGTGGCAGAGCTCTATTTAATTCCCTCGCTCTCGAGACAGAGAGGGAAGCCGCGGCCGCTCGCTCGTCGCCATGATCGCGCCAACTCCCACGCGCGCACACAGACACAGGAGGCAGCGCAGTCGCTCGACAACTGGCTCACGCGGCGCGAAGAAGGAACTGTACGATAGGTTAGAATCTCAAATATTAGCTCATATAGGCACATTCGCATCCCCATCGTGTCCATGACGAAGTCAGTGAGCTCCATGAGCTCCCGCCATCGATCGCTCGAGAAGCGCAAGCATGAGCATGTTGTCGTGCCTTCGACACGGCGTAATCGCTCCGGTCGTGTGTCGAGCGAGTGTGGCGCACACCAAATCAGCGTTTGGGTTGGGTTCTGTATCATCATTCGCGCTTGTGAGTGAGTGTGCATGAGCGCCATGAGCAAGGAGTACAAGCATGTGCATACGCGAGCAGCAGGAGAAATCCAGCGTCCACGAGTCGTCTTCATGTCGATCGACACATGTGAGTGGTGCTCGCGTAGATGAACCCACTACACAACGCTAACGTTGTCGTCGACTCGGCGGGATTTTCTGGTCTGCGGTCTCGCGGTCGTCGCCATGAGGTTTTGCGGCACTGCCTTGTGCGCGTATCGCACGAAAGACTTGCGAAGTGTTGTTAGAGACGATCGACTGAGCGCAATGCGTGGGAAACACGCGAGCGGTAGGCAAGGCATGCAAGGCCTTGTTGTTCGCAGCTGAATGACCTCGAAACAGAGAGGTCCTGATAGCAACAGCAGCGATGCCAACACACGAACGCTCGAGCTCCATGTGAAGCCGCAAGTGCTGCTGTCAATAACGTCCAGCGCACGACAAAGCACAAGCAGATGGCGCTGCAAGCTGCTTGTGAGAGCTGTGTGCAACACTCATCGTTTCGCTAACGCTATAGTGCTATTTACAAGGGAACTCGCGCCTCAAACAAAATCGCAATCATAACCAATGCTAGTCAAACTCAGTCGGATGTGCGACGTCCAAACGCCGCCACGGCTCAACACTTCCTTCGAAGCTTCCGACGACCACGGCGTGCCGCGCGTGCCAGACGCTTCAGTCCATTCGCTGCGGCAACGTCGTCGTCCACAGTCTGCCCCTCTCCGCTTACGTCAAACGCCAGCTACTCGACGCACACGCACACGCGTACACACACAGCAACACCACACAACGATGCGCTGGTTCGGCAGACAGCACCACCACTACGTCACACTCGCAATGCGCGCACTGCAGCTGCTCTCGTCTGCACTCGCGCTGTGCTTCGTCACCGCGAGCTTCCACAGCGCAGACGTGGTCGTGACGCTCGGGAGCGCGAGCGGCAAGCCCAAGAAGCTCGCGATCGCGACGCACCTCGGCGGTCCGACAGTCAACTTTGCGCTCATTGTGACGTACTCGGCCGCGATCTACGCGCTGCTCTGGATCGCGTTCGTGTACGTGAAGACGCCAGTGCGCGTGCCAGCGCAGTACAGCGTCGGCGTCGACGCAATCTTCACCGTGATGCTCCTGAGCGCCGGCTGCGCAGTCGCTGCGAGCGACTACGTGCGCTACTGCCGCGCGCTGGCGCAGAGCGTGCACTGCTCGTCGCTCAAAGCCGGCGCGGCGTTCTGCTTCATTGCATTCGTCTCGTTCCTCATCTCGGTCGCGTGGGGCGTCTGGATCACGCGCGAGCAGCTCGTGGACGTGAAAGCGCAGCGCACGGTCCCGAGTCTCTCGACCGACAGCGGCGGCATCGACGGCAACGAGCAGGAGATCGACGTGCTCGAGCGCTCGCCATCGAGCAACGCGTCCAACACGTACATCAATGGCACGTTCGTGTGCTGACTGCGAGTCATCGATACGTTCATGCACCGATGGACTGTGCTGATGATGACCATTGCTCGTGCGAGTCTGAGACCTTCACGACGCGGAGGGTAGCGACAGCGTAGGGACGTCGCGTATTGCTTAATATTATTGCCGATGAGGACGCATGGACGCATGGAAGACCCGTCGTTCATGTGGTGTGCGCATCCTGACACGTGTTCGCGAGTGTGCACGCGTTGGAGCATGTGCGACGCGAGGTCATGTTGTCGAGACATTCAGTTCGCAAAAGTATCTTGATGCGCTGAACTCTTTGCTTTTAGCGGATAAAACAAGCTTGAGAATTGTATACTTCATAAATATCAAGTATAGTCTGTGCAACAACGATATCCAATGTAACTTATTTTTTGTATATATATGTACATTTGTTACAGAGGACAAAACAGCACTTAGTCGACCAAGTCGCTTGGATCGGCGAACCGACACCGCACGCACAGACTCCCCTCACTCCTCGCGCGCCGCCACTGTCGACGACGACGACGACGTTGACAATGGCGCTCTTCCCGCCCGAGTTCATCGCCGGACTGCTCGCTGCGTTCCTGCAGTTCCGCCTCCGCACGTACTTTAGCCTCGCGTCCGTGTTCGTGAACGGGCTCTCGTTCTTCCTCCCGCCCGAGGACGAGCTCATTGCAACGCTCAATGGCAAACCTGCCGGGAAGAGCAGCAAAGCGCCGGCGCAGCCGCTCTCGCCAGACGACAAGATGCAGGCGTTTTACGTCAAGGTCGCAAAGACCGAGCACGGCGTGTTCCAGCAGACGCTCTTCTACGAGCTCTACGAGATGCTCGTGATCATTGTCACGTCGACGCTCGCTGCGTGCTTTGTCGGCGACGCCATGGCGTTCATCAAGCCGTGGCTCGCTGCGCCAGCGCTCGACATGGACGTCTCGACAACGAACTACCGCGCCGAGATCAGCGTGTACGGCCTCGTGTCGGCGCTCATTGTCGCGCTGTGGTTCCCACTGCAGATCAAGTTTGCGCAAGGGCTCGCGACGTACGAAGCGCGCTTGGGCGTCGGCATCGGCGTCCTCGGCTTCGTGCTCGCGCTCTTTGCGCTCTTCGCGCCCAAGCAGCTCTTTGACTTTGACGTCGAGCACGCAGTCGATGTCGTTGGCGCGCGCGTCGAGATCGTGCTCCGCGCGATCGGGTTCGTCGACCAGGACCTCGTGAACCTCGCGAGCGTCGGTGCCATGGCCCGCCTCGCGCTCTTTGCGACTGTCGCCGTGCTCGCAGGCGTGTTCACGTGCACGTCGTTCCTCCCAGCGTTCCGCTTTGCGCGCATGTACACGGAGATGACTGCAGACGCTGCGGCGTCGCGGCTGAACAAGGCGCTGCTGCACATCAACATGCTCGCGCCATTGCTCGTCGCCGTGCTCTGGATCAAACCGCTGGCATTGGACGTCGTTGTGCCGGCGTACCTCGTGCCGTGCTCGCCACGTGCACTCGCGCGCGACTGCTTTGCGACGCCAGCAGACGCCGAGACGTTTGCGAATGCGTCGGTCTGGACAGTCACCGAGTCGCAGTTCCACCGCGTGCGCATTGTGATTGGCCTTGCGAGCGTGTTCGTGCGGCTGCTGTGCTTCCGGAGCCACTTGCAGTTCTTCTTGCTCGAGATCCGCGACGCGATCGTCCAGCTCGTGCGTCGTCCAGGCGTCGTCGACGGTGCGCTGCTGCAGTCCAAAGTCCGCATCCAGTTCAACTACCTCCCGATCATCGCAGTCCAGTACCTCGCGCCCGTGGCGTCCGTCCTTGCGTCGCTCGTATTGCTTGCGCGCCAGACTGGCGTGTCGCTCGGTGTCCAGGACGCTGTGCTGGTTGCGCTGACGCGCGGCGCAGGACTCACGCCGCCGCCAGCGCTCGTAGCAGCGAACTCGGACATTTTGCCAGACGTGACGCCGCCAGACTTTGGCGACTGGCGCCTCGGCCACGACATTGCGCAGGACAAGTTTGCGCACTTTGTGCGCGGCATGGCGCAGTTCACGGTCGTGCCGCCGGACTTTCACGCTGCGCTCCTCGGCTTCTTCCTCTGGTGGCTCAGCTTCACGTGGTTCGCAGTCAGCGCCGCGGGGCTCGTCTACTGGAAGAACGTCCCGCACTTTACTGCCGGCGGCGTGGCGGTCGACGACGCCGAGGCGCGCCGGAACAAGCAGACGCCCAAGTTGCTCAAGAACCAGCTCAAGAGCCTCAAGATGAAGAAGCACTAGTGTCACGGTCGCATACAAACTTCAAGTGGATAGAGAGAAAGCGAGTGTAGAGGAGAGTCGGACTTGCTTGAAACGGCCGTGTAGACGAAAGAGCCAGCACGTCAAATGCAAGTGGTGTGCATTCAGTACACTCACGATTGTTCGTGTATCCGACAGTCGCTTAGTGGGTCTACTTCATGTTGCGCATGTACGTCTTCCAGCCCTGCTGCTCCATCTTGGTGATCTTCCCGTCGACTTCGACACGCTGCGCTTCGAGGAACTCGCCCATTGCTGCGACGTATTTATCGCCGAGCATGCGCACTGCAAGCAAGCCGGCGTTTGTCGAGTTGCCGATTGCAACCGTTGCGACTGGGACGCCGCGCGGCATCTGCACGATGCTCAAGAGCGAGTCCTGGCCATTGAGCGTGCTCGTCTTCACTGGCACGCCGATCACTGGCAATGGCGTGAGCGCTGCGATCATACCAGGCAAGTGCGCGGCGCCGCCGGCACCTGCGATGATGACTTTGATGCCGCGGCTAACTGCGCTCTGCGCGTACTCGTACATGCGTCCAGGCGTGCGGTGCGCCGACACGATGCTCAGCTCGTACGGGACGTTGAACTTCTCAAGCATCTCTGCGGCTGCTGCCATCGTCGGGAGGTCCGAGTCCGAGCCCATGACAATGCCGACCATTGGTGCAGTCACTGCCGCCGAGATGCCGGCGTTCGCAGCGATCACAGGGTCAATCGCAATCGCACGCTCCGCGAGTTCGCGCACCGAGTTCGCCACGAGCGTAAAGTGCCCGAGCTTCCGGCCGGCGCGAACACCGCCGCTCTTGCCGTAGAAGTGCGGGATCGCGCCAGGCACCGTGAGACACTTGCGCAGCTGCGCGTAGCTCGCGTCTTCCGTGGCACTCGCGGCGCCGAGGACGTTGACCATGAGCGACGCGCCGACGCGCAGGTCGCAGCCGCCGAGCGGCAAGCCACACACGGCGCGCAGGTGCTGCTCGAACTGGTCGGTCTCGCACGCTTCGATCGTGTAGTGGCCCGAGTTGTGCGGTCGCGGCGCGATTTCATTCAGCAACACGTCGTGGTCGGGCGTGAGGAAGAGCTCGACGCCGTAGATGCCGTTGCCCTGGAGCTGCGAGATCGCGTCGAACGCCATGTGCTTCGCTTTCGCAAACACGTTCGCTGGGATCTGCGCCGGTGCGAGGACCGTGTCGCAGATGCTGTCGCGCTGCGTCGTCTCGACGACTGGGTACGCGCGCACGTCGTCGTCCTGCTTCACGACCATCACAGCGAGCTCTTTCGTGAACGACACCCACTGCTCAGCGTACAGCATCACAGGCTGCGCTGCGTCGCCGCCGGTGACGCCGAGCTTTGCGAATGCGTCCGGGACGTCGCTCGCACTCGCCACGATGGCGTTGCCCTTGCCGTCGTACGCCCACAGCCGCGACTTGAGCATGTACGGGTATCCAAAGCGCTCGCCCACGCGCAGCGCGTCGTCCTCGGACGCAACGATCGCAAATGGCGCGACGCGCACGCCGTCAACCTCTGCGAAGAACTTCTTCTGCGCAAACTTGTCCTGAATGAGCGCGATCGTCGCTGGCGACGGGTGCACAGGCACAGGCTTCTCTGTGCGCGTCTCGAGCGCCTGGAGCACCGACGCGTTCACGTGCTCGATCTCAACGGTGAGCACGTCGCACTGCGCTGCGAGCGCAGCGATGTCGCTCTCGTTCGTGAACGACCCAGCGATCGCTTGGACGCCAAACTGCCCAGCAGGCGACGCCGCGCCTTGCGGGTCGAGCACCACGAGCTGCACGCCAAGGCGGTGCGCAGCTGCGGCCATCATGCGGCCGAGCTGGCCGCCACCGAGCACACCGACGACAGGCGGCGCAGCGCCTTTGCGGGTCGTGAGCACAGGCATGGTGGATGATCGAGAGAGCGAGCGATGGAGAGCAGGGAGCGAGCGCCTTGAGCGTCTGTGGCCGCACGTCGAAGTTGCAAAGTGTCAACTTCGATGTTGCACCACCACTCGACGATTTGCTTCGTGTGGCCCACACGTTTGTATTCATCCAGTACAATATCCAGTATACTATCATCGACAGAATGACAGGAATCAAACAATTCTATTTTTATATATATTGACAATGTATACTATCTAAGATTATATTATCTTTTAGCGCGTACATTTATTTTGTACGACTATTATCCGATACATTTCTACAACATACTGGTACAAATTGGACTCGAAGCGCTTTGAACGCCAACGCCAACCAACGCAACTTGCACAGACACAACAGTGACGCTCGAGGCGACACTTGCGCCAGACAGATCGAAAGCATGCAGATCCAAGTGCGCACCGCCGCGCCGCACGATGCGCAGATGCAAGCGCTCTTGCTCGATGCCGACGGCGACGTGCTCTCGATGAGCCACGACGACGGCAGCAGCGCGCAGCTGCCAGACGAGAGCCAAATCGTCGTTGTCACGCCTGGGCAAGTGATCAGCACTGAGACTGGCGCGTTCTTGCGCGGCCATGGGACATACATGAGCAACAACGAGCTCGTTGCGAGCGTCGCTGGTGTAGTCGAGAAAGTGAACCAGCTCATCACTGTGCGGCCCCTCGTGTCGCGGTACATCGGCGAAGTCGGCGACATTGTCGTCGGTCGTGTCACCGAAGTGGGCAACAAGCGCTGGAAAGTGGACGTGAACGGCCAGCAGGACGCGTCGCTCATGCTCAGCTCCGTCACGCTCCCTGGTGGCGCCCAGCGCCGTCGCACGTACGAAGACCAGCTCCAGATGCGCAACTTCTTTGTCGAGAACGACCTCATTAGCGCCGAGATCCAGGAAGTGCGGTACGACGGCTCGCTCTCGCTCCACACGCGCAGTCTCCGCTACGGCAAGCTCGAGAACGGCCAGTTCGTCCAAGTCGCACCGCCGCTCGTGAAGCGCGTGAAGCAGCACATGGTCACGCTCCCAGGCATCGGTGTCGACGTTATTCTCGGCACGAATGGCTACATGTGGGTCTCGCGCAGTCTCGCGGCGCTCAGCGACGACCTCGGCCTCGACGACAGCGGCGCTGGTGCTGCGCCTGGGAGCATGGAGACGCGCGTTGAGATCTTGATGGAGAAGCGACAGCAGCACGCAGCGACGAAGCTCAGCGTCGAGGACCGCAAGAAGATCGCACGCGTCTACCGCGCACTGCAGCAGCTCAACGAGCAATTCCGACTCATCACACCCGAGAGCATCATGGCAGTCTACAATGCGCTCTTGGACCAGGAGGAGAGTGCGTGAGTGTAGATTTGAATACGACACAATCAGATCAGTCTTTCTGTGAGTTTGTACACTGTGGAGCTCTTCAGTCACGACTTAGTAGTCGCACGTCTTCTTCGACTTCTTCGACTTGCGCAGACGCGTCGTCGGTGCAGGCGTCACAGCAGCATCTGCATCAACGACCGCACCAGTCGCCATGCTCTGGGTCGGATTGTTCATGTTCATTGTCGGTCCAGCGCTGCCAGTGGCGATCGCCGCCTCCGCTTTTTTCACAAACGCCACGTCAATGAGCGGCTGCGCAGACGTCGTGAGCGGCGTGTACTCGTCGATCACAGTCTGGATCACCGTCGCGTCCGCAAACTCGATCGTCTCGGCCTTGAATGCGCCGGTGGCAGCAGCGACTGTGACGTTCCCAGCCTGGATCTCGTCGACCTTCTTGCCACAGAGCGGACGGCTCGACGCCAAGTGGAAGTTCTTGACAAAGTCGCTCGAGAACTCAGTCACACCGAAGACCGCGTCGAACGTCTGGCACTCAATGAGCTGCATCTGCTGCGCCACGAGCTCCATGTTGCCGTCGAAGCGCGTGACGAGTCCGTCGTACGTGGTCTTGACCCAGACCCAGTAATCGCCCGACGTCGCAGCCGCCGTCGCGTTCGCTTTGCCAGTCGTGTTCGTAGTGCCAACGACAGCGTCATTGCCAATCGCGCCTGGCGCACTGGTCGTTGGCTCGGATACAATGATGCCGCTATGCGTCTTGGCCGAGTCGACAATACTCTTACCGTACGCGTCGTAGCCGACTGAGACACCAGTAGCTGCGCCAGCACTCGAGCTGCTGCTGCTCGCACTTGGACGCGTCGAGCCAGTCTTCACGTCGTCGTCGTCATTATTGTCGCTGCTGTCGTTCATGTCGTCAAAGCCATAGCCGTTCTGGCCGTAGCCGCCGTATGAAGGCTTCTTCGTCGAGCCATCCACCGGCTTCGAAGTCGTTGGCTTGGTGGTTGGGATGTCCACCGTGCCGCTAGCACCCGAGTCTGACGACGACGACGCCTTGCTTGGAGCTGGCGCAGTCGTCGACTTGTCGGTCGCGTTCTCCGTCGGCTTGGGCGTCGGTGCTGGCGTCGTTGTGGCCTTGTTGAAGCCCGGACACATGTCCTTGTTGCTCAAGAGCTGCTTCGTGAGGATCGCCGGCAGCTCGTACGTGTAGCTGTAGTCGCCGAGCTGCTGCGGGTCGCCGTAGTTCCACATCTCGTCGCCCACGTGCGCAAAGTACTTGCCGAGCGTCGGGTGCTGCGTCGCGTCCATGAGTTTGCCGTTCACGCGGACGTTCTGCACGACTTTCGTCTTTGCACCGACGCCCGAGACGCCACCGCACGACTGCGACGCGGCCGTGAACGCTTCGAGCGACGTCTGGAGCTCCGAAGCCGTGAGCGGGACGCCGATGTGGCACAAGTGGTACACGTGCAAGTACATGTCGATCGCGCTGTGCCACGAGAAAAAGAAGACGTCGCGCGGCGACGCGAACGTCGACATGATACCGCCGACTGCGTTGTGGATCTCGTTGTGCAAGCCGAACTGGATGCCTTCGAGGAACGTCGCGTAGTCCTGCGACCGCGTGACGATGTTCTGGAACGACGCAAAGCCGGCGCCAGACGGCACGGTGCGCTGCTTGAGGTTGTTCCGGATCATGCAGCCGCACGTCTTGTTGTCGTCGTCGCAGTTGTTGGCAAAGAGCGGACCTTGGACCTTGTAGCCCGTGGCGTACTGGCCATTGAGTGTCATGGCTGTCTCGGTCTTGGCAATGTCGCCGCCCATGGCTTTGAAGATCGGTGAGCAGTCGTACATGTTGTGGCATTTCTTGTTCGCTGCCTGGACGTACGCCGTATGGGCGTCGTAGTACGGGATTGTCACGCACGCGTACTTAGGACCGAGGTCGCGCAAGTAGCCTTCGTAGGCGAGGAGCATGCGGCGGTGCCACGTGAAGAACGCGCACGAGTGATGCGCCTGCGCTTCGCCCATGTCTTCAATGTGCATCGCTGCGAGGTCGCTCACGATGCCGTTCTTGATTGCAAGCGCCGCGGCTTCGAGGTACGTCTCTTGCTCCATGGACGTGAGCGAGCTCCAGGGCTTGCGCACGCGCTTGCTGCCACATGCGCTGTTGCCGCCTGCAAGCGTTGTCAAGGCGTCCGAGACAGAGTCGGAGCTGCTCGTGAGCGGCGAGGAGGTGTAAGCTGGCGCAACGGTCGTAGCTGACGCCACGCCGAGTGCGAACGTGAGCGCTCCGAGGATGCGGAGGACTTGCATAGAGAGAGAGAGAGAGCTGGGAGGGATACTTGCTCAGAGCTGGGCGAGTGTGAGACTGACGATTGCTAGGCAGCCGGCTGGTCGGCTAGCTAGCGAGGATAAGAAGACGAGAGGACGAGAAGGAAGGCGAGAGCAGCAGGAGCGCGTTAGGTCTGTTGCGTTGCTGGTGCATTGCACACCAGGATGCACCGACAGGTGCTGGCTTGGTGTAGAGACGGACCGACATGATAACTCCACCGAATCAACCGATCAGGTTGATCGATCGACGACCTGGCCGACGAATCGGCAGCTCGCACTCGCACTCGTGCAGACGAGCAAAGGCGACTGCAGGACCTCCTCGCACGACATCACTGGCAGCAATCCGTGTCGCACACGCAAGACCACGTGCCTGCGTGCGTGCTTATCTGTTTGCTCGTTTACGACTGCGAGCTTGTTTGCTGCTCGAGTCAGAGAGGGCAGTCGAGTCGACGTGGCGAGGACTAGGAGCGAGATGTTGCATGTTGCATCAGGCTCGCACGCAACGGCGCGATCCCGCAGTGTTGCAGTGTTGCGAACTATAGAGCGCATGACCACATTGCTCGTCTGAGAGCTTGTACTTTGGAGCTCGCCCGTCTCGGTCAGTCCTCTACATCTCATCTAGATGGAGCATGAGCAGCAGCAAGGTGTGATGCTGCTCAGCTCCTCAGCAGCAGTTGTAGCGTAACATCACCGAGTATCCATTTGTCTTCGTTGATTCTCAGGTCAAGCGTCTCCTGACCTGGTCGATCCAAGATCCTCGACACTCTACACACGAGCGCGTTCTCCATGACGACGACAACGCAGCGAGGTGCTGATCCATTTGTAGCGCTCGCCCAGCCGGTACGGCGATCCTTTGAATCAACTGCCTCTTGCTCTCTTGCTCTTGCTTGCTCTCTCGCTTGCTCGTTCGCACTCTGTGTGGTTGTGTTGCCATGCAAAGGCGCGATCGCCCAGTCCGCGAGGTCGACGACATTGTTTGGAACCACTCGACCCGAGCCGAACTGTACAAACGCGTGCGCACGCTCGAGTATCCACTCGAGAGCAATCGTCGCTACTACGAATGGCAAGTGCTCTCTACAGCAGCCTCCAGCGACTGTCATCACGTTGATCATCATCGTCGTTGATCAGACAGGTGGCCACTGCAACACTGGCATCCTAACGGTGCCCTCATTCAGTTGCAAGGTCTTCAACCACGTGCGCGCATCAACACCACGAGACCTCGCATGTCACTCCATGCGCTCAGACTCGTGGCAGCAATGCCATCGTGCAAGCGATGCGAGCCATCTAACGGTGTATATGACCGAGTAGACAGCTCCTCATGCCAGACAGAAGCTGTAGACAGACCAAGCAAAGACCCAAGCGTATGTGCAAAATTTCATTCACAGGAGCTCTACGCAAGCAGGAGGTGGCGATGGTGGTCGTGTGGGCGGACTGGAGCATGCAGGCTGCACAAGACAGCTGGAAAATCTACAAGCCTACCTCGCACACACTTGCTTGCGCTGCGTCTCGCTTGGTTATCGTTGTCATTGGTGCTGTTGGTCTGAGTTGCCTTGGCCAGTGGAGTCCACTCGTGTCAGTAGCTCAGATACACTGCAGCACTTCGATGAACGACCGGACAAACGGACGCTGGCTGCAGTCGACATAAGTCGTCTTAGCAGACGAGCTTGGGCGACGTCGGCGCCGGCGTCACGACCACCTTGATGATGTTCGAGACCGCCGGGGTCACCGCCGGCTTCGTGGCCGAAGCAGCAGGCGTCACCGATGGCGCGACCGGGACCGAAGCCGCCGGAGTTGCAGCCGGCGTCACGACCTGCTTCGGGGTCGAAGCAGCCGGGGTCGCAGCCGGAGTCGCAACCTGCTTCGGGGTCGAAGCAGCAGGCGTCGCCGCTGGCTTGGTGGCCGACGCAGCTGGGGTCGCCGCCGGAGTCACAGCCTGGTTCGGGGTCGTGGCGGCAGGCGTAGCAGCCGGCTTGGTGGCCGACGCAGCTGGGGTCGCCGCTGGCGCCTGGGTGGCACCGCCCGTCGCCGGAGTGGCAGCCGGAGCAGTGGTTGCACCGCCCGTCGCTGGCGTCGCAGCCGGAGCCTTCGTCGTCGTGCCCGTGGCCGGGGTCGCCGCTGGAGCAGTCGTCGTCGTGCCGGTCGTCGTCGGAGCCTTGGTCGACGGCGCCTTCGTCGACGGAGCCTTCGACGTGCTCACTGGCGCAGGCGTAATGACCGCCGACGTCGTCGTCGACGTCGTGGTCGACGCTTCACCGCCAGCACCCACGGCCGTTGTCTTGTTCGCCGTGACCGTGACACCGCCGCCAGCAACAACGATCGTCGAGTTCTTCTTCGTCGTCGTGGACTTGATGAGCGCCGTGACCGCCTGCTTCACCGCCGCCTCGGCCTTCTTGACGTACGTCGTGTTGAGGTACGTGACGTTGCGACGCGTGACGATGCGCTTGTACGTCGTCACGATCTTCTTGATCACCGTCGTGTTCACGAACTGCACGGTCTTGGCCGAGAAGTTCTTCGACTCGGCCGCGATCACGTACTTGCCGGCCTTGATCTCGTCGACCAACTGACCTGCGACCGAGCGCGCGGACGTGAGGTGCGTGTTCTTCACGAACGTCGTCGACAAGTTCGCGACGCCGCCGTAGATACTCTCGTACGCGCGGAGCTCGAGGAGCTGCAGGTGCTGCGCCACGAGGTCGATGTTGCCCTCGAAGCGCTCCTTCAAGCCGTCGTACGCGGTCTGGAGCCAGAGCCAGTACTCGCCCGTCGTCGCGACCGATGCCGTGACATTCCGGAGCGTCGCGACGCCGTTCACCGTCACGTTCGCGCGCACGACCGAGACGTTGCGGTACGTCGCGTCCGACTTGGTCGCGTACTTGGTCGTCGTCGTCGTCGTGTTCTTCTTCGTGGTCGTGATCGTCGTCTTGACGCCGCTGTTGACGTTCGCAACCACGAGGCCGCTGTGCTTGGTCGTGAGGATGCCGTTCGCGGCGTACGCGTTGTAGCCCGTGTAGCCGTTCGTGACGCTGTCGCCCTCGACGCTCGAGTCGTCGTCGCTCAGGTCAAAGATGTAGCCGAAGCGCGATGTGAGGTTCGTGAAGAACGTCCGGAGGAGCGACGTCGTCGAGTTCTTGGACGTCGTCGCGGTCGTCGTGTTGCGGCGCACGGTCGTCTTCGTCGTCGTCGTCGTCGTGTACTTGGTGCCGTTACGAATGACCGTCGTCGTGACCGTGCGCGTCGTCGTGACGTTCGTCGACTTGGTCGTGAGGTTCTTCGACGTGAGCGTCTTCGTGACGTTCGCGCTCGCGGCGAACGCGCGGTTAAAGCCCGTGCAGATGTCCGCGTTAGTGAGGAGCTGCTGGCGCAGGACCTCCGGGAGCTCGTACGTGTAGCTGTAGTCCCCGAGCTGCTGCACGTCGCCGTAGTTCCAGATGTCGTCGCCGACGTAGCCAAAGTACTTGCCGAACGTCGGGTGCTCCGAGATGTCGACGACCGAGCCGTTCACCTTGACGTTGAACACGAGCTTGCTGTCAGCGCCGACGCCCGCGATGCCGCCGGCCGAGTCGGTCGCGTCGGGGAACGTGAGCGTCGAGTTCTTGAAGTCGTCCTCCGAGAGCGGCACGCCGATGCGGCAGAGCTGGTACGTGTGCAAGTACATGTCGAGCGCCGCGTGCCACGAGTAGAAGAAGACGTCGCGCGGCGACGCGAACGTCGCGAGCGCACCGCCGACGGCGTCACGCACTTCGTTGTGGATGCCGAACTGGATGCCCTCGAGGAACGACGCGTAGTCGCTCGTCGACGCAATCAGGCTCTGGAAGCTCGAGAAACCGGCCGACGGCGGCACCACGCGCTTCGTCAAGTCGTTGCGCACGTGCTCGCCGCACACGTCGTCGTCGTCGCAGTCGTCCTCGAACGGGTAGCCCTTGTGGAGCACGCCCGTGACGTTGAGGCCGTTGAGCAAGAGCGAGCTCTGCGCGCTCGTGGCTTCACCGCCGAACGCCTTGAAGATGCCCGAGCACTCGAAGAGCGAGCCGCACTCCTGCGTCGCCGAGCGCACGTACGCCGTGTGGACGTCGTAGTACGGCACGGTCAAGCACGCGAACTTTGGGTCCAGACTGCGCAAGTACGACTCGAAGCCGAGCACGAGGCGGCGGTGCCAGAGGAAGAACGCGCTCGAGTACGACGCCTGCGCGCCGCTTGCTTCGTCCGCGTACAGGTCCGCGAACTGCTTGAGCGCGCCGTTCTGGACTGCGACCGAGACGGCTTCGAGGTAGAGCGCCTGGTCGTCTTCGTCGAGCGCGCCCCACGGACGGCGCACGCGCTGCGCGGTGGAGCAGAGCGAGTTGCCGCCCGGGAGGTCGGTCGCGTTGCCGGCAGCGCTGAGGATGTCGGCGACCGTGTCGACCGCGGCGGTCGAGTCGTCGGCGGCGATCGCGGCGTTCGCGACCGAGACCGCGGCGACCGCGGCCGCGGCCACGAGGCGCAGCACGCGCAGCACCTGCATGGTCTAGCTGTGTGTTCCTTGGTGATCAAGCGGGGAGGGTCCTGCTGCTGGCTGGACCGAACGACGCAAGTTGCAAAGTGATCTCCCACGTACGAGCTCGTCTTGCTGGCTCCTGTTGCTCGTCGTCGTTGCCAGAGGCAATCGCGCCAGACAGAGCCGTACCATACAAACCTCGAGTCAACGCTTTGATGCAAAAATTTGCATGGCGATCGTCGCGCGATGTGACAAAGCCTGGTTTGTCGTTTGACTTGGCGAATGTATGGATTGGATCGCCTGGGTTCGTGCGTCGTACTGACTGTGCAGCCATGACCGCGTCGCGCGTTGGATACGGCGATCCGAGTCGACTCGAGCAAATGAATTTGTATGGCCAAAAGGGAATCGGCTGATTGAAGATGGGCTCGTCTGTCAACTTGCATGCGTACTTTTAATGTTCAATTACTGTACAGCTTGGATACAAACTAACGTATATGAGCGTACTGTGAAGAGACACAATATATACGCAGCAGACGAGACGAGAAAATAGAAAACCAGTTCAGCAATTGCTTTCACTTGGTTTTTGTATACTATCGCTCGGTCCAGCATCCAGCGCGTCGTCGTGTTGCCGAGCAGAAAGCGCCTCGAAGCGCCCTTTGTGCTCCGCGCGCTCCGTGTGCTTCGTGCGCAGCCAGCATTTCCTCGCGTCGTTTGGCAAGGTTTGCATGCATTGGAGCTGTTGGA
>JAASFN010000236.1:0-28596 GCA_023333795.1 Globisporangium rhizosaccharum | reverse complement strand
GTCCATGAGTTCGTCGAATGTCATGAGCACACCGAGCTCAGCACGGGCGACAACGACGCGGATGATCCCGGCTTCGTCGTCCGGGTGGAAGTAGCCGTCCATCGGTGCGGCAGCGTCACCCTGTGCGCGCTTCTTCACGCGTCGATGGAGCGCAGCAAAGTGCACACCGTACGCGCGAGCAGCTGCGCGGAGACTCATGCCCTGCTGCTCGACTGCAGCGATCGCTTTTTCCCACGTCTCGGGCGGCACAGTGTGACTGAGTTTGTACGTGCGCTCGTGCTGCGGCTGCTGTCTGTGCGTTGTATTGCTGCTGCTGCTGCTAGCGCCATTGGTGTCAGCGGCCGGCGTCACGCGAGGCTGCTCACTGCTTGCAAAACTGCTGCAGCTGCTGCCACTCGTAGTGGTCGTGGTGCCACTTGTCTCAAAGCCGTCGCGGCTCGTGAACGACCTGACGTCGTCGCGGTCGTGGTCCGACTGCTGCTGCTGGTCGTCGTCCGCGTCCTCCTTCCTCTCGTTCTCTGTGCGTGCGTGGCTGCTGCGGTAAGACGGCAGTGCATATCGCGGTGGCAGCTGTGGTGGACGCAGTTCGTAGCTGCCTTCGCCGTCACTGCTGTTGCTGCTGCTCGCACCGTCGCTGTTTGCGGCCGCCACTTCTACAGGCGGGTACGTGTAGCTGTTGAGCGCCATGAAGCCGTGCGCGCGCTTGAACGCGACGACCCAGCGACTCGGTGGGAACTCGGGTGGCACCGTGCGCTCGCCGCCGTGGCTCGCGACAGCACGTACGACAAAGCGGATGTCGTCCGACGTGATGCGGTGCTCATGCAGGAACTGCTCGCGTAGGACGCCAAGGACCTCCGCTTCGTCGGCTTCGCTCAGGAACGACCGAATGTCAAACGACGTAGCGACGGATGCAGCATACCGACCCCGGACGCGCCGATGGAGCGCCATGTGGTGCACGCCGTAGAGTTGCGCGGCGCTGCGGATACTCATCTTCTGGACCTTGACAGCTTGGATCGCCCTCGCCCAGTCGGCTTCGTCGACTGCAGATCTATGGCGCGACGTCATGGCGGACGACGAGACGCTGGCGTTAGTCGCTATGGTAGCTGCTGGAAGCGGCGGACGCGGAGGCACCCGTGAGCGTGCTGCGTGCTTGGACCACGACATAGTGAGGCACAACACAGGCGGCGAGACACAGACGTCTTTGTAAAGAAAGTAGGTCGTTGGTGATCGCCCGCGCCGTAAAGCGCGATCACTGATGCGTCTTGCTGCTGCTGTTTCGTTGTGGCGTAGCGTAATTTCACAGCCAGCTCGCGTGTGTGTGACGTCCGCGTGTCGGTCTGCTTGTGCTAATGGCGAGTGACGCAGCCGCAAAGGCACTTGATCGGCAGACGTTCCCAAGACAGACGTAGAGGAGGGGAGAGACTAAAGTGATGCGAGAGCTCGAGCGCGCGCGACAGCAGCCGAGAGGATCGAATCGACCACGCAGATCTTTGGCGGCAAGTACAGGCGGGCGCGCTTGGCGGACGTGAATGAGGGCAAAGCGCTCGAGGTCGGCGATGTGAGGTCCTCGTTGCTCGCGCTTGTGTTCTTCTTGAATCCGACGGCCGACTGTCGTGGTCGGATTGGACCAGCCAAATGCGCTGACTTGTTTTTCGTATGCTGGGAGCGACGCGGCGCTCTTGCACTCGCTTTCCAGCAGTTTGTGGAACAGAGGCACAGTTGATGCGATCGTCTCACATGCTCGTGGGTGTATGTGAGCGCGTGCAACAGCACAAACACACACTGCTTGTTTGCTTGTATGTTGCAGGTGTTGCAGGTGTTGCAGTGCTTCATTCGCTCACCTCAGTCACATCGACAGCTGCTGGTGCACAAGCACGAGCAGCAAAGCAGCACCGACCACAACAACAGCAAACCAGGTTGGTCGTCTTATTAGTTTCTACCGAGTTTGTTTTTAGTTTTTCGGTCGTCCAAAGAACGCCGACGAGAGTCTTGATACAGTCGAGCTGTTCTGTTCTGCTGCCACGACAACAAAAAACAGTCAGCTATTTTTTAGCTCGAGTATTATTTTGAGTTAGCAGGAGCTATTTTGTGCGATGGAAAAGCGCAAGCACATGGGAAAGCATTTGACTGCAACAAATATGCTCGAGGCAAGAATCATTTTGAACACGTTTTGCACGTCAAACATTCACAATTGCTCGCTCTCAAAACGATGATGACAATGAGGACAGCTACAACAGCAGCAGCTCCAGCGTCGCGGCGACGCAATGACGAGACACAAGCGCTGCGCGCGTTCATTGAGACCAAGAAGCGAGACGTGCGTGCAGCCGAAGAGCGCTACGATATTCCCGCTGCTGCTGCCGAGCTGCAGGCGCTCGCGCTTCCGTTGCTCTCCACCAGCAGCGACAACGCGTTCCCGTCGTCCTGGAAGGTATGCGTGCGTGTGTGCTCGATGGTCATGTTGCCCTTCGAAGTGCTGAGTGCTCACATTTTCTCGTGCTGCTTTGACTCTTGCATCCATACGTATACACACACATATTTGCTGCAGGAGCTCTATCTCGACGTCTTCTACCGCGACGTCGCAGCCTTTGTGCTCGGCTTTGGAGCTGTCCACCTCGAACTCTGCTTCTCGCTGCAGCAGCGCACTGACGCATTCGACGCGTTCTTTGACGTGGACCGTGTGCCAGCGGCGAGCGTCCTCGATGCGCTCACGACGACACTTGCGCACACACCGACATTTGGCAGTGGCGACACACGCAACGACGATGCAAAAGCGACGGTTGCGCAGTGTGTGCGGCTGCTCGAGGTCGCGATCAACGCCCATGCGCTTGATGCAGTCGTGACAGAATTGCTCGCGCTCGAGGTGCGTACTGTGCAGTGGACTGACGCTTGGACGGTTGAGCGCACTGACTGATGGGTGGACTGTGTTGGTGTCAACTAGGACAACGCCCGCGATGGACGGAACTTGGTCGCGTTCCAGCCACTTGTGTCGAGTCTGTGCACTTTGCCAGGTACGCACTCATAGCCGCACTGCGTCGCACACTGACAGTCGATCAGTCGGCTCACATCGCTGGTGTCTCTTGTCCTATTCAGATGTTGTGCACAACCGCTGCGAGCGCGCAGCACCGTCGTGCTTCCGACCGCGTCACTACGTCCCACAGCTCTGCGCGAGTCTCTTTCGCAGTCTTCTCAAGCACTACAGCAGCAGCGATAGCTCGCATCCTCGTCCTAGTACCTCGGCAGTGTTCCGCATCGTCGTCGACAAGCTCGTGCGTATCGGCCAGACGCGTGTTGTCGTCGAGATGTGGCTCACGAGTGCGCTGTACGACCCTGACGCTGCGTCTGTGCACCAGCTGCTGCTCGAGAGTCTCCCTGAGTCGTCGTACGCGCCAGTTGTGCTTGAGCTCGCCAGTGCAAGCGGCAGTGCAGCGCAGTCGCCAGTGTACCGCCTCGTATCGCTCTTGCCACTGCGCGTGCTCGCGAGTCCGCAGCTCCAGTACGTCGTCGCGCACAAGCTGCTGCTTGCAAAGCCAGTGAGCAACCTCTTCTTTGTGCGCGTGCTCGCTGACGCGCTCGCTGCTCAAGGCGGCGACGCCACTGAAGCAATGGCGCCGCTCGCTGCAGTCTTTGACGTCGTCGTGCAGCGCTGGAGCGCTCCAGACTTTGCTGCGGCTGCGGACTATGCGCTGAACGCGTCTGTGAGCTTCTTCCTTCGGTACGCACTCCAACTCTTTGCGGCGGCGGCGACGCCTGCGACTCAAAGACGCTACAACAACTGGGTTCCACAGCTCTGTCACGGCGTGCAGTGCCACATGAGCCATTCGCTCGAGCGCGTGCGCGTCTTGGGGATGCGCGTCGGCGAGAGCATCTCGCATGTCCTCTCACCTGACAAGCCGCTCAACTTTGAGCTCACAGGCGACGACCCGCTCGCAGTCTACGGCAGCGACGCTTTTGATGGCGCATCGGCGCCAGCAGTCGAGGCACGTGGCGATGGCGGTGATAAAAGTACCAACCTTGTTGACGGCGTCCAGAGTCTCCAAGTCGATGCTAGTGCGCGTACTGATCGCCGTCGTCCTCACACAAAGACTGCAGCAGCCTCGACGCTATTCACACTCGACCCAGACGAAGTCCTAGACAGCGATAGCGACAGTGACGCTACAAGTGATGGTAACGAAGCAGATGGCGCGGACAGTGGCGACGACTCGGACTCGGACGCGAGTCTCGAAGCCTACGACTTGCACGACGACGAGCAGGACTTGACTGCGAAACGCCCAGTGTACTTGAAAGATCTCATCACGAGCCTCAACGCGGACGACAAGCGCGAACAGACTGAAGCCGCACTCGCTGAAGCCGAAGCGCTGCTCCGTCGCACGCCGCGTGACGTGCACGAGAACGCTACGAGCGTCGTGACAGCGCTGCTGCGGCTCGAAGACAAGTACAGCACTCCGAACTTTACGGCGATGCGAGCAAACGCACTCGCTGCTGCGTGTGCAGTCGCACCAGCGCAGGTCGTGCCGTACTTTCAGAGCCAAGCGCTCGAGCGCGAGCAGCTCCTGCAGTCGCGCATTGATGTGCTTCAGGCGATGGTCACTGCTGCTCAGGAGCTCGCACACGTTGGTGCGTTCCAAGCCCCACGTGCGACGTCACTGCTGCGCGAAGACCTGGAGACCGAGACCACGCGCGCACTCAAGACTCGGCGATGGGGCTACCGCCGCGATCCGCTCGCAGTCCCAAGGAAGAATGCGTTTGCCGAGTACGCACTCGCGTTCTTCTCGCCACTGCTTGTCGGCTACGTCGCGTACGTCCGGACGCACTCGGTAGGCGCAAATGGCTCCGGCTCCGCAACGGCCACTAGCAGTGAGATCGAAAGCGTCTTCCTCGCCCACTTGCTCCATGCGCTCGGTGCGTTCGTCGAGTGCGCTGGCCATGCACCACAGGCGATTCCGATGGCCAAGTGCCTCTTGGAGTTTGCCTGGCGCGAGCGTGCGCACAGTACTGCAGCAGTGCGGCGCCAAGTGCTCTTTAGCCTCAGTCGCGTGCTACTGGTCGTACCGCCTGTTGTGCTGCGGCAAGACATGGGCGAGCACATTGGTGCAATGCTCGCGTGGCTCGAGCGCGTGCGGCGCGAAGACACAGACGAAGGCTGCCGCGACGGCGCGCGGCTGCTCCTTTCGTCTGGCGCATTGCCGATGATCTCAATGAGCTAACGAGGTCAACAAGACGAGTCTTCTGGGACGCGCTGACCGAGTTAGCTCGCCGCGCTCTGCTCGCAGTAGTCAAACACGAGGTACAAGTAGCCGTCAAACTCAATCTCTTCGCGCAAGCGCAAGACGTTGGCGAAGTCGACTTCGGACTTGTAAAGCAAGCTCGCTCAAGTCCTGGAGTCCTTGACCATGCTGACCTGCACATAGCGATGCGCTGGTCGCGTTCATTGCGCGGGTTGCTTGGCTTCATGCCCTTGCGCTCCCGTGCTGCATTCTCTTCGGCTTCAAAGATTAAGTCTTTATACATCAGTGTTAAGCACCGATGCGCGCGGCCGCCGACGAAGACTAGAGACATCGTCGTACGAGAACATCGGCTTGCCGTTCGGCTTCTTGATGCGACGTATCGCTTCAGCAGCGAGGACATCCTTCTCTGTGAGGATCATGACGATGTTGATCTCTCCAATCGCCAGAGCGTCTTTGCGTATGTATGTCCGCACGTGCGGAGAGAAGAGAGCTCTCCGCCCACCGATCGTTCTTCTTGACGAGTGACGACTGGTTGTCGCTGCGCGTCTCCTCATCTCGAGACGAGATCCTCTACAAAGTTCGCGAACCTAGCGAGTGACCGGACGCCGCACATCGTTTTCAACCAGCAAATAGCTCGCAAACACATCGCCGGACAGGATCGATGCCGTCGATTCGCAAACGTGTGGCACCATCGATGCCTGGAGCGGACCGGACGCCACACATCGAGTTCAAATAGCAAATGGCTCACGACCGCATCGGTCGACCGGAGTCGACGTCGTTCCGAGCCATTTCCTGTTTGAAATCGACGGAAAACGCCTCCGCGCTCCTTCATCCAATCAGATTATCAGGGCGAGTCGTTCAGACACTCACTGCTTCGCACTTCGCCATCTGATAGACAGCGTGCTCCAAGTGCGTGGCCTCAAGGAGCTCGCTCTTGCGACTGAGGCTGAGTGTCTCCGACATACCTTCACAACCAGCTAGCTAGTGCACACACCAGAGTACTCAAGCGGCAGCGGTCGTCTCCATAGCGCCACACTAAACGACCCTCGACAGGCGTCGTACAAGCCACCACACGCACACGCACACTCTACGGCAATGGATCCCAGCAAACAGCATGACAGCACTGATGCTGCGAGTGACAAGCGCACGGCTTCTGCTACTGACGCAGACAACCAGTGCGGCGACGACGAGAGCAAGGACGCGCTCGTGAAGAAAGGCGCAGTTGGTCGGCGGTTCGCGGTCGTCGACTTGCCAGCTGCGCTCCTCAAAGCCTCTGCTGCTGCTGCTGCTGACAGGAGCGTCGACGCAGCAGAAGCAGCTGAGCGCTAAATCGAAGCACCACGACCCAGGATCCAAGACCAAGCGAGCTGAAGGATGTGTGAGCAAGCGAGCGATAGAGAGAGAACGATGCTGTAGCGAGTGACGTGAAGTGATGCAATGCGACTGCTCTGTGCGTGCTTGTCGCGTGTGGGTTGACTTGGCTACTCGGTCGTCACGCGCTTTGCTCGCTTGGGTGGTGGCGACGCGCTGTTCTTCTTGGTCGCAGCAGCAGCGGCGGCGAGCAGTCCTGACGTTGTCACAGACGGTGGGAGTCTTCGCTTTGGCTTTGCGCTCGCGTCTTCAAGAGACACTGATGTCAATGACGACACAGCCGTAGCTGCTGCTGCTGGAGGCGATGCGCTGTCGAGTTCACTGTCTGATGCATCCGACTCCAAATCACTCGTTGCGTAGTGACTCAGTTCGTCCAGCAAGTAGCTGAGCATGCACCATAGCGAGCGTGTGTATGTGAGCGAGCGTAACGCAATTGTGACCACACCAATCAGTGATGTGGCGCTACGCACGCGTTCTCCATGTGTACGCGCTTGAGCTGCTTTTGCATGTGACTGAGGTGCGAGACGAGCGTTGCTCGGTCCTGCCACGTAGCACCACGCATTAACATGCTCAAGCGTACTGACTAGCAGCTCGACTAGTGTATGATCCACTCTTGTCGTCATTGTGTGAGTGTGCTCATGCAGCGTACCTGCTCAGTCTCGACGAAGAGCCGCTCGAGCTCGTCGCATTGCTGCTCGAATTGTGTGCTGTGTGCTGCATCATAGCGAGTCAACTGCGGTGTGAGTGTCACGGCAGTGCTCTAGTACATATATCCATCCATGCATGCACTGGCACAGAGCAAATAGAGACGCACGAGCTGCTGACATTGCGAGCGCGACGAGGTTGTTGTCGTCGCCCGTGAGCTGCGCGTTTTTGGTGTGACCCACAAAGCGTTTTTGTCGCAACGTCGATGTTGCATTTTGTGCGCGGAAATGCGCAGCAACCTGATTTTAGGCTATTATTCGTACTTCGTTAACAATTTGTAAAACTATTTAGGAAAATTAACGTTCACATGTGAGGTTTTACGCAATGTGCATCCAAGAGTTAGCACCACAATACCATCTACTTTTGCTTTTAGTGAGGCACATTAGTGATTGTACCATGCGAATTAGTGTCTTAAGTGTCACGAATTAGCGTGTTGTTTTTCTGAGTGTGCGGCCGAAGCGCTTTTGCTTTTGCCCCCCTTGGTTAGCCACTTCTCTCTCTCTCATTCCCGCAGAAGCAGCTACGCAGCAGCAGCAGCACCGAGCCGCCGGGCACGCAAGCGACCTGTCCACGAAGCTCTTGCTGCGCGCGCGTGTGTGTGCATGCGCTGAGCGAGCGCATCGAGTCCCTCTCTCTTTATTTCTTCCAGTACACACACACTCACGTGTTCTCAATCAGTGAGTGCGAGCGAGCGAGCGCTTGTCGATCCGCTCAACAGTCGTAACAGCAGCAGTCGCAACGACATCACACGAGCAGCTCAGCAGCAGTATCCACACTTCCACACATATACACACAGACACACACGCATCATGGCTGAGCAGCTAGGCGGTACGAGTGGCAGCACAACTGAGACTGCAGCAGCTGCAACAGCTGCGACTGTGAACGTCTCGGAGCTCGGGAAAGCGCTCGACCAGACGACGATCTCATCTGCCAGTGGCGTCGCATCACCCGCGACTGGCAACGATGTGAACGACGCCAATGACGACGATGAGCCAGACGTCGGTGACGACGAAGACGACTACGAAGAAGACGATGACGACGACGATGAGTACGGCGACGGCTTTGGCGACGATGGCGACTTTAGTATGGCGGACATGGCGGCGAACGACGACGACGATGACGATGGCGACGATGTCGCATCATCGCCGATCAAGCTCGAGTCGATCGCAAACGCTGCGCCTCCGAAGAGCAAGTCACCGAAGAAGCGCGGACGCACGGACAGTCTTAAGAAGATGCTTCCAGCGCCAGCGTCGCAGCGCCATAAGCAGAAAGACGACAGCACATCCACTGCAAGCGGAGCTGAGCCAAGTCACAGTACCAGCAGCACTAGCGACGACAGTGATCTGTACGGCGCACAGCGAACGCCGCCTGCAAAGCTATTGGTGAAAGACCGCACTGGCGCAGGCATGGGCGTCCCGCGGCCGCACTTGATCTCGAACGCCGTGAAGCAAGCGCCGCCTGCGAAGGAAAAGTCGAACCCCCGACGCTGGTCCAAGCACGAGGTGCGTCCTAGTGTCTGGAGAGATGGCTGGCAAACGATGCTAAGCTCTCTCTCTCTCTCTCTCTCTCTCTCTCTCTCTCTCTCTCTCTCTCTGTATGTGTATGGTGAACGTAGGACGAGTCGCTGCGCCTCGCGGTCGAACGCAGTGGCGAGCGCAACTGGAAAGCGATCGCTGACCAAGTCCCTGGGCGGAACCACACGCAGTGCCTCCAGCGCTGGACCAAAGTGCTCAAGCCAGGGCTCATCAAAGTACGACGGACCATCGTACCCAGATCCACTCTCACGCAGGACGCGTCCTCGAGAGACTCATATCTTATGCGATGGTGTGGTGTAGGGCCACTGGACGCCAGAGGAAGACAGCAAACTGCGTGAGCTCGTGACAGAGGAGAAGAAGAACTGGGGCCAAGTCGCGTCGCTCATCCCCGGCCGCACGTACGTCTACGCGTCTCTGACTGGGTTGCCATCCTGCGCTCACGTCCCTCGCTCTCTCTCTTTGGCAGATCAAAGCAGTGCCGCGAGCGATGGTGCAATCACTTGGACCCGAACATCAACAAAGGGTGCGTCCCGTGACCACACTGTCTCGAAGACTCGTGTACCCAACTGACCGACTGGCTGACTCACTGCGCGTCTCTCTCTATCGGCCGCCTACATCGCCAGGTCGTACACTGAAGACGAAGACAAGATCATCATTGAGATGCAGTCGAAGCTCGGGAACCGCTGGTCCATCATCGCTCAGCAGCTCAAGGTACGAGCACTCGCTCGATCTCTTGCTCTCTCTCTCACAAACACACTGACGCTCACGGCACACACACGCACTGACTGTGCTGCTAGGGCCGCACGGAGGACGCAGTGAAGATCCGATGGAAGTCGCTCATGCGCGGACGCCGCGCTGCAATGAAAGACGAGAAGCACCACAGCGCTGCGGCCATGTCCTCTGCGTCTTCAGCTGCTGCGGCTGCTGCTGCGTCTGCGCACGCCATGGCCAGTGACGCAGCACTGTTGGCGGCTGAGCGCGCAAAGCCGAAAGCTGCGGCTCGCGCAACGCCGTCGCGGCAAAAGACGCGGGCAGCGTCGCCTGTCGTGAAGACTGAGAAAGCAGGAGGCGCTCCTACTTCTGCGGCAGACGCGGCTTCAACAACGCTCGCACCAGCAGCTGCAGCAGTGGCGCCTTCGTCCAACGCTGCGTCTGCGCCTTTGCCACATGCGATGCTCGAGCTCCAGCCAGCGCCGCTGTCGCTCGACAGTGACGACTCGGTCGGGAAGCTCGACAGTCTCGACCTCGCAGCTGCGATGAACCTCCACGGCGTGAACAACGACGACCTCGTCGCCGCGTCGCTCCACAACTTCCAGATGAACCAGCGGTATCAGAGCAGCCACGCACTGAACGGCGGTGTTCCACTCGGCCCAGGCAGCAGTGGTTTGTACCCACCGACGACTGTGTCGCAGACGATCTCACCTGCGAACCACGCGATGTACACTGCGTCGAACGGCTACAGCGTCAACACTGTCGCACCGCCGCCGAGTGCGTACGCGCCGCTTGGAGCCCATAGCTACAGTGCCATGCCGCCGAGCTACGCAATGGCAAACTCGTACAGCGCACCGCCGCAGTCGCAGATGGCCATGCAGACCTCGAGTGCGATGCAGTACTACTCTGGCGTGTCGACTGGCATGCCACCGAACGTACGAGCTGCTCTCTTGTCGTGCCTGTCTGTCTGTCTGGTTCACACTCTTGAGTGGATGGCTAACACTCTCTCTTGCTTTGTGTATGGATGGATGTGTCCTACTGCAGGTTCCTCCGAGCTACAGTCAAGGTGGCTTTGGTGCGCCGCCGCCACGGCACATGTACCAGCCCTACGGAAGCGCTAGCGGTGTGTTTCCATCGTCTGCGTCTTCGTCTGTCGGCGTCCCAATGGCGACGCAGAGCTTCCACAGCAGCAGTAGCATGCCGCCCAGCAACATGTACGGGGGCGGTTCGTTCTCTGGCAGTGCAATGGCCGTGCCAGTGTCTGGAGCGTCCGCAGCAGCGTCGCTGCATGCTGCGAGCATGGACATTGGGCTCCCGCCGTCGTCGGCTGCAGCAGCAGCTGCTGCAAAGATGCTTAACACGCCGCGCGAAGAGTGGGGCTCGTCGCAGACGCCGCGGTCGCAGATGATCTTGACAGAAGGTCACGCGTCAGCGTACGAGCTGTTTCACCAGCAGCGCGTGCGTCTGATGCTCCAAGAGCGCGACAAAACTGGCGTGACGCTCTCATCGGCGCCGTCGCCTGGGCAAGCAATGCTCACAAAGGAGCTCGAAGCGAACAAGGAGCGGCAGAAGCGCCAAGCGATCATGCAAAAAGGCTGGAAGAGCGCCGTGGAAGCGATGATGGCGAGCAGTGTACGGACTTGCTCTACAGTCTTTGGAAGAAGGTGGTGGTGGTGCCAAACTCTGACGCTGTGGATCGATGAATGGATCGATGGATGGATGGCGTAGGACCTCTCGAGTCTCGACGACCAGCAGCGCTTCGACGGCTTCCTTGAAAAGGTCACGCTGTCAGCACTCGATCCGACCGACGACGAGCTCATTAGCGACATCATTGCAGGTGCGTCTGACGGACTCACGAAGATCTTGTTGGCGTTGGTCTCACGTGTGGCTGTCGCTGCTGCTGTCGTATGGACCCAGACGACTCGCTTGACGTCGAGACGCCCGTGGCGTAGAGCGCAGTCGGTCCGTCGGTCTCGGGTGTAATTTATTATGAGCAGCACGCGACCTACGAGTGCCAACGGCGACGCTACAGGGCAGAAAGAGGACCAGTACCTGAGCTGATCCAATGGCTGTGGGGATGATACCAGAGGCATCAGGAGCACTAGTGCGCAAGACGGAGATCGAGACTGAAGACTATGAAGGAAGAAGAGACCACGACTGTAACTCGACAGACAAGTACGAAGGAGCAGTGAGACGCGTGTGGGAGTGTGTGTGAGCAAGAGAGTGCGTGAGTGGATCGTGCGAGTGTATTTGGCGCATTGCTGCTGTCTGTCTGCCTCTCGCATTCGTTCGCTCTTGGTCTTGCGCTCTCTATTCGTCGTCGTCATCGTCGTCGTCATCGAGCCCATGGTCGAGCTCGTCGTCGTCGCTCTCAATGAACCGAAACTCGAGCGGCAACGCAGCGAACGCGTAGAGCAGAATCGCGGCAACGGCGCCGATGATGACGTTCCGCGTGCCTTTCTCAAAGCCCTCGACGCTCTGCTGCTGCTGCTTCTCGGTGTCCTCGACGCGCTTCTTGTGAGCAATGTCCTGCGCGAGCTCGCGACGTCCCCAGTTCAAGCTCTTGTACGGCGCAAGGAACGACACGTGCACTGGCGCTGGCACGCTGCTCATGAAGCTACTGGTGCCACTACCGATCGTACCGAGGCCATTCACGTGGTTCTCCGTGTACGCGAGCGCGTCGGCTGAGAGACTCGTGGGCTGCTCGCGAACGCTAAAGTACGCGTCGCGGAGCGTCTCGGCCAGTGTGACAAGCAGTGGCGCGTGCTGGTGCACCGTTGCACCGAGCTGTGCGTTCCCGAGCGCATCGACGACGTGGCCAAACACTGCGACGTCCAACGCACTCGGGCGGTCGCCAAAGAAGTAGCGCGTCCCAGCGCTCGCGAGCTTGGCGTTGAGCGCCGTGTAGCAGTCGCGCGCAATGACGTACGCCTGCTCTTTCGTTGTGAGTCCAAACGTCTTGAGCGCCGCCATGGTATCCATGTGGATCTTCTTTGGGAGGAACTGGTTCAGCGGGAACGGAATGTACTTCTTCGTCTGCGGTCGCGTCACTTCGCGGTACGTCACAGGGTCCACCCATCGGCAGTAGAGCTGTCCGCGCATAAAGTTAGAGAGAATCAGTCCGTTGACTCTCTGAGTTGATAGTGCAGAGCAACGAGCGACGTACCATGACGCGATGGAGCTTCTCAGAGATCATCGAGCGGTACGCAAACGACTCGCTTCGCTGCGCGTCGGTCAAGAAGTCGTCAATGTCGTGGTGGAACTGGTTGAGGTGACAAACCGGAGTGGCAGTCACAGGAGCAGTGCCGATAGTGTGAGTGGATCAAGCATGAAGGTCCTCGACGCACGAGTAGACCCATACAGAGACATAAGCGCGGGCGTACGGTCTGTAAGTGCATGATGATCTCTTCTTTGGGCACGAGGAAGTTGCCATCGTTCAGCTGCGGCAGCTCACCTGCACACACACACACGTAAGACAAGGCAATGAGCATTAGCGATAGGAATGCCAGTCTCGCACATCTATGGAGCGCACAACAGCAGGATAGCTCAAGCAGAGCGCTGCGTACCAGTGGCTTCATACGACGGGTACTTGGAGTTGTGCACGTGCAACTGGAGCTTCGCGACGCGGATGTACGCTTGGACGTCCCACGCTGGGAGGAACTGGTGCAGCACGAGCTTCGAGCCGAGCTCGGCAGACGTGCGCGGCGTGAACTCGAGCTCAGCGGCCTCCCAGAGGTCTTCGTGGAGCTTCTCTGCGTTCGGCAGCAGCGGATTGAAGCGGTCTTCCGGGAACATCGTGCTGCGAGCGGCGGTCGCGTCAAGCGCCAGCAAGGTCGTGCAGACGTCTCGTGTGCGTGGCTCGTGTGTGCGTGTGGTGGTGTGTTGTTGCGCGTCAAGCCCAATTGACCTTGTATCATGCGTTGGACCTGTTTATATAGGGTTTGACGATGCAATGCAATCTAGAGAAACTACAAAGGCAATTAAAGTTCATACAAAGGGAAAGTGTACTGTGAATGGTCCGATAAAGTACGACAACAGCCGCCAACAGCCACGCCGGTTCTGTTGGCGGAGAGCTCATTGTCCACCAGCACAGGCGCGCTCTCGACGACACCACCTCGCGCGCTCGCTCGATCGATCGACGTGACACCACGCAGCAGACGCAGCGACAGCCGTAACACCACCAGCAGTAGCAACAGCTCAAGCACACGTAGCAACCATGGCGGACACAGTGCAGGTGCTGATGGAGAAGATGATCCCGGAGCTCGAGGACCTCCAGGAAAAGAAGCTCTTCTCCAAGGTACAACAGCCAGCTCCATCGACAGCGCAGCATGACTAACAACCAGCCAACCATGCAGGTGTGGCTGCACCATGTAGACGCAGTGAATCACTCACGCTATCTATGTCTGGCTGTGTGTATGCGCGTAGAATGAGATCCACCAGATCGTCGAGCGCCGCCGCGACTTTGAGTACATGATGAAGCGCATTCCGCTGCGCAAGATCGACGCGCTGCGGTACATCGAGTACGAGCTCAACCTCGATGCACTGCGTCTCAAGCGCAAAGACCGCAGCGGCTTGCAAAAAGCGTCGCTCAGTGACACGGCCGGCATCAAGCGCGTGCACTCGATCTTCGACCGCGTGATCTACAAGCACCGCGGAAGCATCGATCTGTGGCTCCAGTACATTGCGTTCTGCAAGTCTGAGGGCAGCGGTCGCGTGCTCTCGCATGTCTTCTCGCGTGCACTGCAGTCGCACCCGCGCAGTCCTGAGATCTGGATCGAAGCTGCATCGTACGAGTTCTCGACGAACCTCAACATCGAGTCTGCGCGCGTGCTCATGCAGCGCGCGATCCGTCTGAACAAGAGCTGCCAGCGCCTCTGGCACGAGTACTTTCGCCTCGAACTGCTCTACATCCAGAAGCTCGCGTAAGTACGATGGTCTCGTATGGCACTTGTATGAGGGAGATATTGTCTGACCATCATTCTCAAATTATCCATTTACCCGCACTAGTGTCCGTCGTGAAGTCCTCCAGCTCGATGCAGACGACGCGAGTGCACGCGCTGACACTGGCGCAACTGTTTTGCTCGAAGAGCTCCCAGAGGAGAAGCAGCTTGCGACGAACGACAGCGACGACGCAGCGAGTGCGACTGCCGCGGCAACAGAGAAGCAGCGCGCGCGCAGTGTGATCCTCCAAGGCGCGATCCCACGCATTATCTTCCGCAATGCGATCGCCAGTAGCTGCGACGACGTGGCGTTCCGGCTCGAGTTCATTGCGATCAGCGACCTGTTTGGCCGCACGTTTGCGTCCGACCTGTCGCAGTTCATCCTCGATAGCTGCGTCGAGGACTTTGCCTCGAGCGAGCGCGTGCACCGCGTGAAAGCGCTGCGCGCGTTTGTCGTCGAAGACAACGCGCTCGTGGCCGAGCAGCGCGCAGTTGCGAGCTTTGAAGCGAGCGTCGCAGAGCTCAAGACGGTCTCGATGGCCGAGGAGTTTGCGTCGTGGCTCGTTGAGCGGCTGGCAGCGACACCGAGCGCGTACTTAGTCGAGTACGCGAGCGCGAAGCTCGAGGACCTCGCCAAGGTCTCGAGCGCAAACGGCGTCAAGCTCGTGGACTTTGTGCACCGAACTGAAGGCACGAGCGCTGCGATCGCGACCGTGCAGCGGCTGCTTGAGACGCCAGTGCACGCGCGCGCTGCGTCGCTTTGGCTGCTCTATGCGCAGCTCGTGCTGCACCAGCCACTCGCAGACGCATCAGCAACGACGCAAGCAAAGCCCAAGCGCCGCCGCACGTCGCACGACAACAGCAGTAGCAGCAGCAAGAAGACGTCACCAAGTGTCCAGTCGCTCTTGAGCGAGAGCACTGCGATCCTCGACGATGCGCTCACGAACAAGCTCGACGCTGCCGACTTTGATGGCAAACTCGCAGTCGCGACGCGGCTGCTCGAGCTGCTCATCAGCGGCGGCCACACAAGTGCAACGCACATTGACGCGACGTTCCAGGTACGCTCGATTGCAACTGCTGCTGTGTTGTATAGAAGAACATCACTCACAGTCTCTCTCTGACAATCATTCACGCAAAACAGAAAGCGCTCGCTGCGCAGCAGATCAACTCGGCGCAGTGGAGTGCGGTGCGCCAGCAGTTTCTCACGTGGACCGTGAGTGCTGGTCAGCCGCTAGCCACTGTCCGTGCGCGCTACAAGTCGTTTCTCGAAGGTCAGTTGCTCCCCACTGCAGCGACGCGCGCGTTCCTGCTGCTGTGCGTCGACGCAGAGACGTCTGTGGTCGCAGCAGACGTCGACGTCGCGGCCGTGCGACTGCTGTTTGAGAAGCTCGTCGACTTGTTTGGGGCGACTGCGAGTGATGGTGACGACGATGACGCTGCTGCCGACGTCTGGATCGCGTACATTCGCTTCTTCTCGGACCGCGCGCTGTTTGCTGACGCTGCGCAGATCCACCAGCGCGCACTGCGCGCGTGCAAGCGCTCGGTGCGTTTAGCGCAGCTGTCGCTCACAGGCGGCAGCGCGAGTTTCTAGACTTTGGCTGTAGGACGTGGCCGTCAGTCGGTCGGTCGCTGTTAGAGACGACTGTGGACGCTCTTGCCAGTCATCTACATACACCTCCTTCTGTTCATCTGCATCGATCGATCTCCTTCTCCCTTCTCTCAGCTGCTGCTGCTGCTACTTTGATCATTCTCCATCGATCCACAGCGACAGCGAGCTGCGTACACAAGGCGGCAGGAGACAACAGACCAAGACGGGGGTGGATACATAATGTGCACTGTATTCGATCGACCGCGAGGCACAGACACTCGCAGAGCGTTAGAGACACCGACTTTTAGGAGTCCATCGTGCGAGTCCTGCGCGTTGCTTTATGAAGCCGCCTGCTGGCAACTGTGCGGATCTGTGCGTGTCGTGTGGGTCGCTTTCTCTCTTTTGTTCTTCGTTACGTGTGTTGCTTGGACGCATCTAGCGAGTGTCTGCTTCTCTCTCGTGTGCATGGCACACGTACGCACGCACGTTGTTGCTGCTGAGTGTGCGATCGTTTACCGCGCTTCGAACTGAATGAGGCGCTTGGTGCGCGCTTTGTACATGATGCGGTAGCCGCACGCGCGGCAGCGGATCGGGTCGCGCGCCGATAAATAGTTGACGATGCCGCAGTCGCCGCAGATGTACTTGATCTCCGGGTCCTTGATCACCGTCGTGCTCTCGCGGCTCGGGGCGCCGGCTGCAGGTGTCGCTCCGCCGTCCATGCTGCTTGCGTTGCTTTGCTTTGCTTTGCTTTTTGTATCGGAGCGTTCTCACTGTCGTCCTTTGTTTGCCTGCTTCTCGAGCCACTCGCTATTGTGTGACTTGCAACAAAAGCGCCTTTTGCGGCCAGTCGTATGGAAGCTAAATTTGATAAATTGTAAGCTAAAATGTACAAAAGAAGTTGTACCGTGATTCTATTTCACATATTCAAAGCAAGTCTACTACAAGACAAGCGTTCACAATGGAGCTTTCAGCGTGCTAAGATGTTACTAGCCACTCATGAAACCGGTACCGAAAATAGAGCTGTTACAACCGACCGACCATTTGATTGGCGACCGAAGCAAGACAACAGCGTCAAGCCATCTGCCGTTCCGCACACTCGAGCTCCAGCCCACGACGCAAGCAAGCAGCGACGACGACCTATCGACTGAGCAAGTGAGCAAGCAAGCGCAATGGCGAGCATGATGGAGTCGACGCTGCCGACCATGTGAGTCTGCTCTCTCTCTCTTTGTGTATGTGTGTGCGTGATGCAGTCAATGGCTGGAGCTCTTGCGCACACACGAGCGCAGTGGACCCACCCTCGCCCAGCGGCGCTCTTGCGCATGCACGTGTACTCACACACACACACTCTCTCTCTCGTAGCTTATGTTGCATGTGCGCGACGCCGATCAAGGCGAACGCTGCAAACATGTGCGTGAGCTGTCTCAAGAGCCAAGTGGACATCACGGACGGGATTCCAAAGGAGGTGATCATCCACCAGTGCCGCGGGTGCCTCAAGTGGTCGCGTCCGCCATGGGCCGTCGCGGAGCTCGAGTCGCGCGAGCTCCTCGCCATTTGCCTCAAGAAGATCAACAACCTGAACAAAGTCAAGCTCATTGACGCGAACTGGGTCTGGACCGAGCCGCACTCGCGCCGGCTCAAGCTCAAGCTCACGGTGCAGAAAGAGGTCCTGAGCAAGATGATCCTGCAGCAGTCGTTCATCGTGACGTTCGTCGTGCGGAACCAGCAGTGCGACGACTGCCAGCGCGTGTTTGCGAACCAGTCGTGGCGCGCCGTGGTGCAGGTGCGCCAGCGCGTGGACCACAAGCGCACGTTCTTCTTCCTCGAGCAGCTCATCCTCAAGCACCGCGCGCACGAGAAGGCGTCGAACATCGAGTCGCACCCGGACGGCGTCGACTTCTTCTTTGTCGAGCGCAACCACGCGCTGCGGTTCGTCGACTTTCTCCAAGAGTGCGTCCCGATCAAGCTCAAGTACTCGAAGAAGCTCATCTCGGCCGACAACCACAGCAACACGCACAACTACAAGTTCTCGTACATGGTCGACATCGCACCCGTGTGCAAAGACGACTTGGTCGTGCTCCCGCTCAAGCTCGCGCGCTTGGTCGGGAACATCTCGTGCCTCGTGCTCGTCCAGAGCGTGTCGTCGTCGATCCACGTGATCGACCCGTTCACGACGCAGACGGCGGAGATCGACAACGAAAAGTACTGGCGGTACCCGTTCAAGGCCATTCGGTCGATCAAGGCCATGACTGCGTACACGATCCTCGACTCGAGCCCGATGGCGATCCCAATCGGCGGCGGCAAGCCCATTCGCGTGAGCCGCAAGACGCGATTGGCGGAGATGGAGGTCGTCCGGGACGCAGACTTTGGCGTGAACGACACGCGCTTCAGCACGACGTGCCACCTCGCGAACCTGTTCCACGTCGGCGACACGGCGCTCGGGTACGACCTCACGACCGCTGTGTTTAACGACAACGACTTGGAGCCGCTCGAGCAAGCTGGCGTCGCGCTCCCAGACGTGATCCTCGTGAAGAAGCAGTTCCCGCGCCGCATCCAGAAGCGCGCGCGCAACTGGAAGCTCAAGAAGATGGAGGGCGTCGTCGAGGTCGCTCCGCACGGACGCAAGGCCGCGGCGGACTTGAGCAAAGACGAGATGGACTACGAGCAGTTTCTCGACGACCTCGAAGAGGACAAGGACATGCGCGCGCAGATCAACTTGTACAAGGACGACGACGCGAGTGCGAAGGCCAAGGACCACGATGCGATGGACGACGACAATGACGACGACGATGCTGCAAAGCGACCTGCGATCGCGATCCACGAGCTCTTGGACGACCTCACAGTCGGTGAAGACGACGACGACGCAGTCGCGAACCCGCAGATCTTGACCGAGACCGAAGCGAACCAGGTCTCGGCGTGGGAGCTCGAGGAGCTCTAAGTGCATACGTCCATCCATCCATCCACATGCATCCACATGCATCCACACGTGGGTGTGGAGAGAGCAAACAAGATGCGAGAGAGTGAGAGACTCGTGGTGCGTCCGTCAGTAGTGACTGACTGCATAGAGAGAGAGAGAGAGAGAGAGAGAGAGAGAGAGAGAGCACCAGCTGCGTCTGTACCAACCAACTGTCTTCATGCATCACCACCATCTTGTCATTGCTACTGAGGTGCGCGTGATCGCTCTTGAGTAGGTCTTCCTTGCGTTGACGCTATTGGACGAGTGGGTCTTGTGATAGTAGCAGAGCAGTAGATGGAGACATCAGTGGCGACTGCACCACGTGTCCTAAGCACCTCAGTCACAGAGCGTATCATGCAAGTGGGGAAGAGTCATGGATGTGGCGATGTGTGTGTGTATTCATTCAGTCGCAAGTGCTGCTTCGGTTGTGTGAGTGGATGGACAAAGACCTCTCCTCCTATTCCACTCAGCACACAGTGCTAGCGGAGACCAACGAACCGATTGAGCCACTTAAGTGGCTTCTGGGATCGTCCAGTCGTTCGAAACCGGACCAATGTCGTTGATGATCTCGCGGTGGCACGACCACACGAGCTTGATCGCCTCTGGCGTGCCAATGCCACCGGCGCACGGGTCACCGGCCGGACCGAACCAGTGGTTCTGCGGCGCACCCGTTGTGCGTGCGCGAATGCCAGTGTACGTCGTGCCGTTGACCGAGTGCGAGAGAATCTTCTGCTGGAAGTGCGCGTCGTTCGAGACAACAGCGGCGGTCAAGTGCGCGTTCATGCGCTCGAGCGCATCGAGCACGTGCTTCACATGGCGGTCGTCGTACTCCGTGAAGACCTGGAATGGACCAAAGATCTCGGTCGTCGCAAGTGCAAAGTTCTCCGGCTTGAGCATCTCCTCGAGCGGCACGAACACAGCTGTGGGCTCGATCGCGCCGTAGACCTTCGGGATCGTGTGGTTCTCTGTTCCATCCGTCGGTTTCAAGAGAGAGAGACACACGACGATGTTAGTCATCAATCGTCGGTTTTAAGCAAGACGCTCAATCAATCGTCCTAATTTAGGACCATTGGTAATCGACACCGACACACACGCATGAGCAAGTACGTACGGAGTTCCTTGCCACCAAACGCAAGACGCGCGCCTGGGATCTTGAGCAGCGCGTCGACGTGGTCGAGCATGCGCTTCGTCGTGACCGTGAGCACTGGACCAACCGTCAAGTTGTCGAGCTTGCGGCGCGACGCGAGCTCCTTGAGCTTCTTCTCAATACCCGCAGCGACCCAGTTCTTGTGCATGAACACAATCGACTGCGCTGAGCACTTTTGCCCCGAGCATGCGTACGCGTCCTATAATAGGCAAAACATCCATACAGAGTGAGCTCATTTGCTGTTCGATCGGCGTTCATAGAGGCAAACGCCATCCTAGTTGCACACAAGCGTACCTGGTCGCACGTCCACGCGACGTAGTCAAAGTTGTGGACGTCTGGGCCGAGGATCTTCCAGTCAAAGCCAGCGTCTTCGAGCTTGATGCGGCCGTTGAGGTCCTTCGCAAGCTTCTCCGCCACGACCGACGAGCTACAGTCACACAGCATGGACATACACATCCGTGAGTCAGTCTGTCAAACACATCCTAGAGCCTGATTAGGACGCCATGACGTACCCCGTGAAGAGCGTGTTGCGCGGCTTCGTCTTGAGCAGCAGTTCGTTCATGACTGGACCGTCCGAGTGGATAAAGTCGACGTCGGTCGTCGGGAGGCCGCACGCGTGGAGCATGCGGAGCATCTCCTGCATCACAATGCTCACTTTCGAGTCGACCTTGAGCAGCACCTTGTTGCCCATGTACAAGGCGCCCATGAGCTGCAGCACTGGGATCTCAAATGGAAAATTGAACGGCGTGATGAGCGCGACTGGACCGTACGGCCAGCGGTAGCCGTGGCTCGCTTGGCCCAAGTGGTCGCCTGGGACGCCGAACGAGCGCGCGAGGAAGCGAACTTGGTCGCCCGAGAAGTTCTCGAGGAACTTGCGCGTCACGCGCACTTCGACCTCTGCCTGCGCGTAGCTCTTTGGCGACACGCGCTGGATCAAGCGCGTGAAGTAGTCCGAGACCTTCGGGTCACGCAAGAGCGTGCCGGCTTTGTTCGACACGTCGCCGTAGTGCACGTAGCGCTGGACGTTCTTGAACGGGTTGTGCAGTCCGTGCTTTGGGCAGAGCGCCATCGACTCGACAAACGGCGCGAGCTCGTTGCTCTGCGTCGCTGGCATCTTGAGGAACACTTCGCCGTTCATTGGGTCGACGATGTTCTCGGTCTTGGCGGACTTGACCCACTCACCATGGACTAGCGAGAGAGCGCACACAATGTGAGTCTCTACGTCGTAGCACGACGACGTCTACAGACCGATGCAATGATGAGGATGCGCGACGTACCCAAGTTGAAGCCCTCGCCCGGGTGTGCGCCGCTGATCTTGTTCGGGTCGACCGTCGCCCACGACGGGATGCTCGAGAACGTGCGCGTCGCAGCGCTGTGCTGGCGCGCCACTGCGAGCGCGCGGACGGTGCTCGGTCGTCGCCACATCGCTCACTCACTCGGTGGTTGCGAATTGCTGGAGGATCTGGAAATGACGAGGCGCGTGCAACTGCCGCCACAGGTCTCATGGTCGGTCGTTGTTTAGACGAGATCCAGCGCGTCGGACTTAGTCGGAGCGTCAGCCATGCCCCAACGCTCACTTTGTTTCTACAGGTTGTTTCACTATTGAAACAACTTGACCTATCATAATCGATTTGATAGATTTATACAGGTCATGCGATGAAACCGACAACAAAGAGATGTACTGTGCGAGACAGAATGATATTGGAATGGAACTTCAAGTGAACTCCAAGCAGAAACGAGTCATCGTGTGACGATCTCGATCTCGATGCCACGTCGATCTCGATGCCACGCTCCTTCACTACAAGTATTGCTGCTGTTGCTGCTGCTCGAGGTGCTCACGACAGATACACGTGCACAATGCCGCGCTGCGCATGTGCTGCTGCTGCATCGAGCTTCGCTTGCATCTTCTTGTCCCAGAGTAGCGAGCACCGCGGATCAGCGCGCGTCGTGCGGAGCTTGTGCAGCTCCCGCAACTCGCTCGAGTCGCCGCCGAGCACGACGACAAGACACGCGTTCGCTGGCAAGTGCGCCTTGATCTTGTGTGCGTGCGTTGCGACCTCTGCACGCGTTGCGTCACGCAGACGAGCCCACGTGAACGTCGGTGGGAAGCCTGTCGTGAGCTGGTGCACGACTGTGTGCGCAATCTTGTCGTTCGCGTCGCACGGAATGATGCACGCAGCGCCACCGCTGAGCGACCGACACGCGCGCTGCGTATCGACGAGCAGCACGGACTTTTTCAAGCGGCAGAGCTCGTTCACGACCTTCTTCTGCTTGTAGTCCTGCTCAATGCTCGGGAACGTCGGTCCGTGCTTGATCTTGAGCTGTTCGCACATACATACAGAGTGTCGTTCTAGGTCAGTAGGTCTGTCCATCGGCAGCACTGACAATGACACTAAGTAACGCCTACTACGCATGGACAAGCGCGCGGATGTACCTGAGCGAGCTGGAGCGTGGCGACTGCGTCTTCAATGCTGCAGTGACCATCACTCCCAGTCTGAATCGCGCGACTAAGGTACGTACTTGCGAGGAACCGCAGTGCTGAGCGGAATGGCGGACCTTTCGGGTGCGGATACAGCGCCGTCGTGTCAATGATGCGGTGGTGCAGCACCTGGAGCGCTTGCAAGTCGTTCTCGATCGAGTGGCCAATGAGGATCGCATGCGCTGGCACGTGCTTCAGAAAGAGCTCTTGGATGTCGCTCAGAGTGTTGGTCGTACTCGCCATGATCTCGGGTGTAATGCCCGAGTACTGCGTGCAGTAGTCGACAATCGGGTGCGTCGGCCGCACGTATTCGTCGATCACGACCTGCTCGTTCGCATCGACGAGCGTTAACCGAGCGAGCTCGACGCCTTTCGTCGTCTTGCACATCTCGCAGTCGAGAGCGAAGAGCAGTGGCGCAGCGTCGCGCGTCGCGTCAGCATCATCTGCGAGCGGCTGCGTCGTGAGGAACGCTGCTGCGCGTGTGCTGTCGTCGTACGGGATCGACGACACGTGCACTTTAAGCTCTTGAGGCGTGAGGACGTAGAACTCAGCAGTGGGTTTCCCATTCTCTGGTAGAGCAGACCATGCATGTGAGATGGATCTCAGTCAGTGGACTGTCAGAGACCAATCGTGACACAACCATGGCGATTGGCGATGACGAGACGTACCGCCTGTGAGCTTCTTGTGCTTCTTGATCTTCATCTTGAGCGCTTTCTTCGCGGCTTTCTTCTCTTTCTCCAAGTCGCGCTTTGACACCGGCATGCGCAGGAGCGTTGCATCGCAGCGCGGGATGCTGTCGCCCTCCGACAATTGGCTCTGGAAGCGGTACCAGTCGTCCGTGTTGTCGAGAAACGCCATTGCTGCTGGCGCGTCCGCTGCTGTCTTCTTAGCGTCGTCACTGGCAGATGCAGAAGGCGCTTCTGTGCTCTCACTGCTTGTGCCTGCATCCTCTGTAGTCGTGTCGCTTTGCTCGATTGTTGGCGCGACTCGCGGCGGGTGCAAGTCTGTGACGTCTTCGCACACAAGGAAGACGGTGTACTTGAGGTCGGTCTCGAGCGTCTCCATCACATGGTCCAGCAGCACATCGCGGATTTCCTGTGTATATAACAAGCACAGTGCTTGTGAGCCACACGTCTGTGCTAGCTATCGATACATGTGTAGCAGTAGCAAGAGCACGAAGAAGCACAACAGGAGTGGCAACGTACGCTCAGTGGAACGACATTGTCACGCGTGCTCGCGACGAGGTCTTCGATGCTGCTGCGCAGCAAGCTTCCTTCAACGACACTGGCCTTGCGCTTGCTGCCACTTCTGCTGCTACTGCTCTTGCTCGTCTTCGAGGCAGTCGCTGCAGCAGTCGTCGAGAGCGTCCCGAGCGTCGCAGGCGTGATGAAGAACGGCGCAGCACCAGCCATGATGGTGCTGTTGGTCGTGCGTCGGTTTGTTTTGTTTTGCTTGGTTGACACAGTAGGCGCTGTATTCAGGTGACTGACAGTACACGCACCAGGACCAGTCACTGTGTCGCTCATTCCTGGACGTGACGACAAGTGGCAACTCGGGAGTCTGCGATGCTGACGCGCGCGCGGACGGCGTGCTCGACAGCGACAGCAGCTGCGCGAGCGAGTGAGCATGAGTGCGAGCATGTGTTTGTATGGAGCTGGCGAGCGTGGTCACCAGCGGTTTTGGCGAGCCGCTGCGTGGAGACTTGCGTGTGTGTGCGTGTGCGTGTTCTCCAGAATCTTGATGTGCAGACGCAAGGCACGACCTGCGCATTGTAAGGGGGAACAGATAGCGAAGCAACATCGCGCTCTGGCAGCTCGCGTATTCGTCTCGTGGCTTGGCACTGCGTCAGTCGTGTCGAGCTACGAGGACGGAAGCGTGTAGCTGCATGGAGCGTGGCTGGGCGATGCAGGTGGTGAGGGAGGAGTGTTTCCCTCACTTACAAAGGCGGCCAGTATAGCTTGTGTGCGTGAGTGTGAATGTGTATGTGTGATGCATACGTATGTGACCGTGCTTGTCTTCCGTGACCGCTTGCAGCGCTCGCCACTGCTTCCTCATACGCTCTTGCTCTCGCTCGCTCGCTGCTGTTGTGCTCGCTGCGAGCGCTTGCGTCGTCTGCCGCGCGAGTCGCAGCATGAACCGACCTCAATTCTTTAGTAATCTGATCCAGTCCTACGTGCTTGCTTCCGTTTGCAAGCGTCCATTGCACGTATGTCCATGCATGTGTTGTGTCACGAGCGACTTCATGATGGCGCTCGAGCTCATGAAGTGATCGTCTTGATTATGTTGCGCATCTGCACCATTCAGAAAATTTTGGTCACTCCAAACAAAATGACTAGCGCAACATATTATCGTGACAGCATTCGAGCCATTTTGCATCAGTCACGATGCGCTTTCGCGGCACTCTCGCCAAGGACGCGCTCGAAGTGCTGCTCGACGTCTCGCTCTTCTTCACGCGGCTGAGCGCGCAGAGCAGCGCAAAGCACAGCTGCGTGTTCACAGTCACGCCCGAGACGCTCTCGGTCGCGCTCAAGTCGAGCAGCGACGAGCTCCAGAGCTTTGCGCGCTTGCAAACCGCGCGGCTCTTTCACGATGCGATCGTCCAGAGCCGCGCAGACAACCACATTGGCTTTCTCTGCGACGTCCGGCACTTCCACCAAGCGCTCACGTCTGGTAAAGACGCGAGCGCAGTCATGCTCCGACTGCTCAAGCGCGACGGCAAGTCGTTCCTGTGTCTCCGCACGCGCGCAGTGGACATTGACATTGTCCAGAGCATTCCGATCGAAGTGCTCGCGATGAGCGCCGTGGAGCACTACCGCGAGCCAAACGTCCCTGCGCCGCAGATCGCAATGGAGATGCCACCGCTGCGTGCGATCCGGAGCATCGTTGAGCGCCTCAAAGCGATGCACCGGACGATCACAATCGAAGCGAGCAAGCGCGGGACGCTCGTGTTCCGCATCGAGTCGACGCCATTGACGCTCCAGACGCTCTTTGCGCACTTGCGGTATCGCGCCGACCTCATTGAGCACGACGATGGAGAGAACGGCAGTAGCAACGACGCGCCGATGAACGGCCACTCGTCGAGCGTCACAGTCGACACGAAAGTGCTGAGCAAAGCCATTCTTGTCGACAGCAACTCGACCGAGACCGTGCTCTGCTGTGCGTCCATCACGTGTGTATGTGGTTGTGCTTCTTGTGCTTGCCCACAAGCTCTAACACTGCGTACGTCAATGTGTATGATGGCAGGCATCACGGAGAACCGCGCAATGGTGCTCCACTCGATCCTCGTCGACGGCTTTGGGTCGTTCACGTGTTACATCCCAGTGCTCACACCCGACGTCCTCTAGCCTCACCTCTCTCTCTCTCTCTCTCTCATTCACAGCACAGTGGATAGATAGATAGTAGCAACTCACGAGTCCATTCATTCGTCCATTGCGGTTGTCTGTCTGGAGCTACTCGAGTGCGTCAGTCTCATCGATCGGGTCGTCGTCCATCGCCGCGGTCGTCAAGTCGGTGCCGCGCCGCACGTGGCGCACAGCGATAAATAGAATGCTCGCCCACGCGCACGCGACAAAGGCGATGCAGATGTACGCCGCTGCTGGCGTGATGCGCGCAGACCGACTGCTGCTCGCGTTCGTACGACTCGCGCCTGGCAAGAGCGCACTGTCGTCCATGTGACCGCGCGAGTTTGCTGTGCGTGGCGGCGCTGTTGTCGTGGCCGGCGACTTGCTCGTTTCGTGGCCCGAGCCCGAGCCGGAGCTCGTGACTATATTTGCCGTCGTCGATGGTGCTGTTGGTGGCGTTGTGCCAGTGCTAGCAGACGCAATGACGAGCGCTTCGAGGTGTTTCTGGATGAATGGACCGAGCACGCCGCGGTTCGCAGTCTCTAGCTTGAACTCGCTCGCTTTCGTCGTTGTATCTGTTGCTGCGGCTGTCGTACTCCCAATCGCATTCGAGTGAATGCCAATGATGTACGTCTTCATGCTAGTGTACCGCACAAGCAGTGGCGAGCCCGGTGAGCCAACCGCCGATGTGTCGCAGTCGTGCAGGAGCAAGTACTGCGGACCGTTGAAACCGGATGGGAAGTAGCACGTGCACTTGGTGTACTGCATCGCTGCTTTCGAGAGATCGAGCGCTTTGTCGTCGTACCCAGCGAGCTGGACCTCCGTCTTCCCAGTCGACTGGTCGAGGTCTGCGAGCATCGGGAGCTGCAAAACGCCGTAGCGCTGACCCACAGCCGCGTCGAGCTCAAGAATGACGTATGTGTTCTGCGTCCACTTCTTCCAGTAGTCTGACTGCTTGTGGACTTTGGTCACGTACGCCTTGTCAGCGCTTGCGTCGGGTGTCGCCGCACCAGTGGAAGACTTGAATGCGTACCCAGGCAGGAACTGCGGCTTGGCAAAGCTCGACTTGCGCACGTTCCCGTCTGCGTCGAGCACGCACTCAGCCGCTGTGACGACGAACCGGTCGCCAATGAGCGACGCGGTGCAGCTCAGCGTGTCGGTCCAGCGCAAGAGCCCGACTGCGCTGTACGGGTACTGCGACGGATCGCCGACAGGTCGACGGTCGTCGTCGCCAAAGACACTGAGCCGCCTCGCTGTTGCTGCTGTTGTTACGATTGTTGGAGAATCGTCGCGCCGTCGCAAGTTCAAATGCTGGAGACCTCGCACAAGCAGCGGCGGGACGATGTGGAGACTGCTTGCAAGCGCGACGCAGCCAGCGAGTAGGATCGTCCAGAACAGCGGTGTGTTGGCACTGCGATGGCGCTTTGCAAAGCAGCTCATCCTTGTCGCTGTCGTCGAGCACGGCGACGATGTCTGATTGCTGTAGTGAGAGTTCTGAGTCTGCTTGTCGAGATGTTTGACTGCTGCTGCTGTTGGAGAGGATGATGACGAGGCGAGCAGTGGAGGTGATCCAAACGATGACAGTGGTGATGAGGATGCTGCTGCAAGCGCGAGCAGATGCACAAGTGGGTCCTCTGTGCGCTCGTGGGTCGCTGTCGTCGTGGTTGGTGCAACTGCAGTGCTGCCGCTGGTCTTGCTATTGCGTCGAATCGCAATTGTGCTGCTTGCGCTGTGCTCATGCTGCCGCCGTTGCTCTGACGACCAGTGGCTGTCCATCATACATGCCCAAGGCGGTGCGCGCGAACTGACTCGCGAGCGCGTGTGTGCACCGCGGAAGACTCGTTGGCGCTGACTGAATCCTTCGAAAAAGCTTTCAAGCGAGCTGCGTGTGTGTGTGTGAGTCAGTGGCTTTGCGTCGACTGCTTTCAGATGCTTGGACGCCGCTGTGTGTCGGAGCGACGGATGCGACGCGTGCGTGCGCAAGGCGTCTCGCGCAGTCGTGTGTATGAGCTTTGCTTTGCGCCTTGAGCAGCGAGGGCGGCAATGAGCACGCTCGGCGGAGCACAAGTGTCTGCGAGAGAAGGCGACTGCACATGGCTGCAGCTATTTCGAGCCTGCGAGTAACTGATCGCGACGTCGGGCACTTGCAGCGAACGAGCAGCAGAGAACTTGTAGGGTAAGGTTGCACCAAGCAAGTCCTCAAGACGGTGCCACCCGGTGTAGGGGCAATCGCATCGAAGCGGTGCTCCATGATGCTCAAGCCGGTGTGGCCAGCTGACATCTCGAGTGAGGGCCAGACGAGAGGAGCTTCAACGAGCGACCTTCCGAGCTGAAATAGCTCGATCGAGCACGTCGCACGGTCGGTGGAGAGGTGTTCATGACGAGAGGTGTTCATGTTCGACACTAGGAGCGAGTTGCTGCCATTGGATTCCAAGTTGCTCTCAGATATGCAAACAAGTTGACACCCAAGTCCAGTCAAGTCCATGTCCAAGCGCTCGGAGCATCCAGATCGAGATGTTGCCACTGGATGACAAGGTCGAGCATACTCGACAACATCGTCACGCTGGTCGATCAATACCAAACAAACGGAGTGGTCAAGTG
>JAASFN010000235.1:0-28662 GCA_023333795.1 Globisporangium rhizosaccharum | reverse complement strand
TCTGCTCTCGACGCTCGCAGCAGGCTTCATCGCGTACGCTGTCGTGTCGCTCGCAGCGTGTGCGTTGTACATCGCGCTCGGCCGCAAGTTCATCACGTCCGAGGGCTTTGCCGCCTCGCTCGCGTTCCAGTTCGTGCTCATCCTCTGGTTCGCGTACGACGCCAGCGTCATGTACAAGGTCATGTCGCCAGATGAGTACATGCACGGCGTGATCTACTTCTACACCGACATGGTCCTGCTCGTGATCATGTGCGCCATCGCAGCAGCTGTCGCAGCAGGCTTCGTCGCGTTGGCAGCGGTGTGCGAGAATGGCTGCGACTGCGACTGCGGCTGCGGCGACTGCGGCTGCGACGGCTGCGACAGCTGCTGCGGTGGCTGCGGTGGCTGCAACATCTGCGGCTGCAACACGAGCACGGCCGAGGTCGGCGGCCTCAAGTGCGGCATGTGCGAGTGCAACCCGTGCAGTCCGTGTGACAGTCGCTGGACGTGGGCCGACATCTTCTACTGGTGCGACTGCTTCCGGTCCTGGTGCGAGTACTGCTGGATCTGCTGCGACGCGTGTCCGTCGTCTTCAAGCACAAAGAAGACTGGGCGACCGAGCGACGACGTGCGCGAGCCGCTCCAGACACTGTACCAGACCATTGGCGGTGGTGGGAACCCAGTCGACAGCGACCCGCTGTGGAAAGAGCCCGCGTGGGTCGACCCCGATCAAGAGCGTGCGGCCGTCAAGGACCTCGAGATGCAGCGCGTGTAGGCAGTTTTTCTGTGAACGAGCCACGCTTCGTCACCAAGCACGACTGTGTATCCAAAACACTTGCTCCTTGTACTCGGCAGACGTTGGTCTGCTCACTGCTGACCTTAGAGCCGGCGATAGAGATCACTCGAGACGGCGACAGAGATAGATAGAGAGAGAATATATAAAACGCAACGCCACGCGCTGCTGCTGTCGTCACGACCTGCTGCGTCCGTCGCACTGCTTGCTGTAGTGCGTTGTTTGTGTGTCTGTGTGTCTGTGTGTCTGTCTGTCTGTCTGGCTGATCAATCACGTCCAGCAATGGACCGATTCAATTGCGATCTGCAGGCGTGCGCACCACGCGCTCGCTCGCTCTAGTTAACAGCACCCGCTCTTTGCCTTTGCTGCGTCGACGTGCGCTGCGCTGCCGCCGCGAACGCGCAAGCCGCTCGCAGATCCTCTCGACGCAGTCAAGTCGTCGTCGTCGACGATCTGGATCGCTTGACCGCGACCACCACCGCGGTTCCGCGACGCTGGTGCGTCACTCTGTGCAGTGCCAGCAGCTGCGCTCATTGCAGTCGCGTGCGGTGCACTCGCTGGTCCAGTCGCGCCTCGGCCGCGGTGCTGGCTCGGCGGTGTGATCGGCTCGTCGTCTGCAATGAGCGCGCTCTTCTTCTTCTTGCTGCTCGACGTCACGCGGCCAAGCATGCGCTTTGTCAAGTCGACAAAGACGTCTTCGAGGCCGCGGTTGAGCTTCGCCGACGTGTTAAAGTGCGTCGCACCGACCGACTCGGCGTACCGCTTCGCTTCGTCTTCGTCGACCTTGCGGTTGCGCTGGAGATCGACTTTGTTGCCTGCGATCGCAATGTCAATGTCGTCGCCGACGATCCGGCGCAGCTCTTTCACCCACGTCCGCACTTTCTTGAACGACTCGTCGTCCGTGATGTCGTACACCAGGAGCGCGCCGTCGGCGTCGCGGTAGTAGATCGGTCCGAGCGCGTGGAAGCGCTCTTGACCGGCGGTGTCCCAGAGCGAGAGCTGCACTTTCGCATTGTCGACGATCAAGCGCTTGTCGAGGTAGCTCGCTTGGAGCGTCGAGACTTGCCGGTCGTCGTACTCGCCTTTGATGTACCGCAAGAGGATCGACGTCTTGCCAACGCGTCCTGCATTATTTAGAGAGCGTCACGCAATGAGCCTACTAGACACAGAGATAGAGATGCACATGCTACACGCATACACGCACCTTCGCCAAGGAGCACGACTTTGAACTTGCGCGCTGCGCCGCCACTTCGGTCCGCCATGATGTCGTCGCGCGCTTCGCTGCTTTGCTTTGAGCAAATTTGCGTTCTGACTGTTCTTTTTCCTCCCTCTTTTGAGCTCGCACGACAAAGCGATTATTTTTTCGCATGAACACATAATAAAATCAAGCGTCGAGTGGGAATTGCAACGTGAAGAAACGATTCGGCGATTTGCTCGATGAATGTATTGAAAGTGTGGAAAGAATGACTTTCCAGTAGATTAGCAAGGGTCGATTAATCCATTTTACAGCGGTTTTGTTCACTTGCTGTTTGTATAAATATTTGTTTCTGATAGGTTCTCTTGCATCATCATCATCACTCGTTTCTCGCACGATCAGCTTTTCAAGGCGACTTCAAACGCTAGCACCCAAACACTCGCATCAAGCACAGCTACACATCGCTGCTTCAAGCGCGCTACAGCTCGCTCTACACATGGCAAAAAGCTATCTGCAGCGAGATTGCGCGCACGTAGTTCTCGCTCTCTCGATTATCGCACTATCGGATGTTTTGAGTTGCGACACGTGACCAGCATTCCTGCTTGACTTGGTTTTCGAATGCCAACTGCCAGGTCGAATCTTACTCTGCGTTTGGATCGACGCTTTCGAATGACAGTCAGTCAAACAAAACATTGTGTGTGGACCACATATTGTGTGCTTGATTTGCCAACAAGTTGCCACAATCAATTGAGCATCCTCAACAGCGCATTGATTGACGACGAGATGCCGCCCACGCTCTCGCAGCTCCGCCTCTTGCTCGCGCGCCGACTGCGCGTTCGACCGCGCACATGGCCGTGCACGCTCCAGCGCACGCGTCGACAGCTCTGGTTGCCGCAGCAATCACAACAAATGCAACAGCAGCCGCCAGCAGCGTTGACACAGACTGGATGGGCGGCATTGCGCAGTCGCTGGTTCATGGCGACCGCGTCGTCGTCGTTGTCCGTCTTTGATGCGCCTGCTTCGCTCTTCCAGCGCATTGTCGACAATGAAAGCAACGACAGCGAAGAAGAAGAAGACAACGAAGACGCGAGCGAGCACAGTGACGACGCATTTGCCAATGCAGACAATCCGACCAAGCGCACGGATAGCAACAGCCGCGGCGGCAGTGCTGCTGTATTTGGCAGTTCGCGCAATGGCGACGCGTTTGCAGTCGACACGCTCCCAGCCTTGAAAGTGCTCTCTGAGACGTTTGCGCTCATGAAGCAGAGCCCTGCGTTCCAGAACTGGAACTCGACCGACTGGCTCATGGGACTCACAGGTGCGCTTGTTTCGACAATAGCAGCCTCGTTTTGTCGTTGGTTTGTCAACTTACGTTCTGCACTTGTATGGCAATGTCGTAGTCCTTGCGCAGCACAATACGATCCAGCGCAAGAAGCGCAACGTCCTCAGCGTCCTCTCAGACGAAGCGAACAAGAAAGCATTGGAGAACCAGGTGCGGCCATCCTCGTATCATTACAAAAGCAACAAATGGACCATCACTCTCTCTCGCAATTGCCTCTGTTCAACCACTGACTAGCATATGCAATTGACTCGATCGCTAGGAGCTCATGACGCACTTGCTCAAGTACGTGCGCGTGTGTGACGCAGTGTACGCGTCGACGCTCGATGGCTTTTGCTCAGAAGCTGGCGTTGCGCGCGAGACGATCGTCAAGCACCACAGCGGCGGCGTGTTCTCGCCCAAGTTTGTGCTCGTGCTCGACCACGCAAGCCGCGAGATCGTGCTCGTTGTGCGCGGCTCGGCGTCGATCATGGACTTTTGCACCGACTTGTGTCTCGTGAACGAGCCGTTCCAGACCGGACAGGGCCACCGCGGCATGGTCCACGCCGCGACATGGCTCGCGAAGAACATTGAGCGCGACCTCGCTGAGCTCACTGCGGCGCATCCAGACTACCGCGTCATCACGACTGGCCACAGTCTCGGCGCCTCAGTCGCGGCGCTCACGACCATGCTGCTCCAGCCGACGTTCCCGACGATCCACTGCTACGCGTTTGCGACACCGGCGTCTGTGACGCAAGACCTTGCACACGCGTGCTACGACTTTGTTACGACAGTCGTGAACGGCGACGACTGCGTCCCACGACTGCATCAGCACTCGATCCACAAGCTCCAGGGCGAAGTGAGCGCGTTTGACTGGCGCAACACGCTCAAGCAGCTCGTGACCGACGAAGTCGCCGAGCAGCGCACGGCGGTTGCGCGCCAGAAAGACGAGAAGCTCGAGCAGATCTACGCGGCGATCCGGACGTTTGAAGAGCTCTCGATGCAGCAGCAGCACGACGCACTCGAGAAGATTGACCAAGTCAAGCGCGTACGTCTCGCTTTCGATGCGATCCTATTGTACGATGAGACTGTGAGTGGAGGTGGCGACTCACAGATGATCACACTGTTGTGGCTCTGTGTGTTTGTGTGGCTGGCGGTCCGGATGAATAGCTCGCGACAGAGGTACGTCCGTCCTCAGTGGCTCTAGACAGCGATACCTCGACGGTCCTAGATGCCGACGTACGCAATCACACTCACCTATGTACGTTGTACGATGACGAGCTAGAACATCACAGAGTTCACGAACGAGATCGACCGGCGCGTCACAGCGTCGATTGACTCGACGCTCTCGCCGTTCCGCACGGACAAGATCTCGCGGAACCACATTGAGTTCATCCAGCACGTGCTTCAGACCGACGACAAGCAGAGTGCGTCTGTCTGTCTTGTGTTGAGTGCTGATGCATCTGCATAACAACTGACTGTGCTGTGCTGTGACCACTGCTGTCTGGATACTAGAGCGTCCATTTCTATGGGAGAAGCTCGATGCGAGCGTCGTGGCGCTCGAGCGTCTCTCGGCTGCAGTGAACAAACCAGACGAGCTCGAGCGGTTGATCCGCGAGTCAAAGGAGCTGCTCAAGCACACGGCGGCAGCGCCAGCAGAGAGCGATAACTCAGCAGCAGCAGGTCCGTCTTGACCCTTGGGCGGTTTGCTCTCTTGTGCTTAGCAACTCGGTGTGCTGACCATGTCTCGGTCTGTGAATGGGCTACAATAGCCAACACGAGTGGTTCATCATCGCCACCACCGCTCGCGATCTTTCGCGACCGCATCAACAGCGTGATCAACGACGCGACCGAGTCGCTCAAGACCAAAGTCAAGGGCAAGATGTACGTCCAACACTGTTATATCATCCATGTGAATCGCTCAGTGGCGATCTCAATGCCCTTAGCAACTCTGTTGGCTCACATTGACTCTGGTTGATGAACCAATGACCCAAACGCACAGGACGCAAGTGACGGAGACGGTCACAACGAACGTGACGGACGTGGTCGAGACTGTCAAAGTCGAAGCTGAAGCGATTTCGTCGCGCATTCAGAGCGAGCTCGACGCTGCGCAGCGCGAGATCACTGAGAGCGCCGAGGCGTTTGCAGAGACGGCTGAGACGCTCTTGCCGAGTCCACCGAGTCTTCCAACTGCTGCTAGCGACTCGATCGACTCGATGTTCCAGGACTTGAAAGCTGAAGTCGTCGACCTCACGCAGCTCTTTAGCACGGACGCGTACGAGAGTTGCTATGTGACAGAGTTGCTATGTGACAGAGTTGCTAATGCAACCTACTCACACCTAACGTCTCTATGAATGACTTGTATGAACACAGCAGTAGCGAAGGAGACGACGAGAGCGAGTACGACGCAAGTGCATTGGACGCAGAAGACGACGACGCAGACGCATTGCTGCCTCACGACAGCAGCCACAACCACAACGAGCCACTGCACGACCCGCTGTTCCCCCCAGGACGCATTCTCTACCTCAACCGCGTCCCACTCACAGACGCCCAGCAGAGCGAAGTACGTGTGAATGCGCTCTCTCGCTGCGATGGCGTGACGGAGGCAATGCAGTGCTGACTCGTATGCGATCGCGTGGCGACTGTTGCTTGTCGTATCTGCAGCAAAGCGCAGCGTCGCTCGGAGAAGAAGTCGAGCTCGTCGAAGTCGGGAACGACGAGTTCAGTCGCGTCGTGCTCTCGAACAAGATGATCCTCGACCACCTCTGCACGACGTACGAGCGCATGCTCCAGTCGACCAAGATCCTCTCGCCATCGAGCGCAGACAACAGCAACAACAGCAGCAGCAACTGTGTCAAGTGACTGCGATGAAAGCGATCGGATCTTTTTTGCTAAACGTATACAGACGACACTTGTCTGTCTGCGAGTACTGTGACGACTGCAGTCGTTTGACTTGCTCTTGCTTGCCTTGTTTGTTTGCCTTTGCTTGCCTACTTGCTACGTGTTTGCTTGTTTCTTGTTTGCCTACTTGCGTGTACAACATCTAGGATAAGTTAACTACCGCTTGCGTGCGCTGTGGTGCAGCGACGCTTGCTTTGCTCGCTCGCTCATGGGTCGTCGAGACCAGTCGTGTCGAGCTGCACGAGCATGGGCAAGATCTCGGTCTCAAAGAAGCAGCTGTCGCAGTCGCTCGCATCGGCGCACTCGTGCCCTTGCGCACACTGCATCTGTGGCTGCGGGTGCACGAGCTGCTGTCCAAAGTCGCCGCTGCCGAGATGCGGGCGTCCACCGCTGTAGTCCGAGCCGGTCGCCCAGCTCTCGTCGTCGCTCGTGTCGGGCGTCGTGCTCGCTGACGACCCGTGCAATGACATCGCAGCCGCGCCATAGTCAAAGCTCGAGGAGTACATGCCGAAGAAGCTGTGCGGACTCGCGAGCATCGCTCCTGGCGCCGTGTGCTGGAGGTGCTGCGCTGCTGCAGCTGCTGCAGCGACCGAGTTGTTGAGCGCAGCGGCTGCAGTCTTCCAGATGAGCTGGCGCCGCGCGATCTTCTGGCGATACTTTTGCGCGTGCGCCATGGTCTGGCGCGCAGTCTTGGTCCCGATGAAGTCTGCGATCTTCTTCCATGGACCGTGTGGATAACGCTCGAGGCCTTGGAGAAAGAGGTCGTGCTCCTGCTTGGTCCAGGTCTTGATGACCTTTTGCGTGACCGACGGCGAGAGCGAGCTCGAGATGCTCGGGACATAGCGCGCAACGACAACACCGCCTTGCTTTGCAGACGTCGGCGGCAAGCGAATGAGCTGCTCGCGGTTCGTTGGCGTCGTCGCAAAGAGCTGGGCTTTCACGCGCGTCGAGATGGTCATGTTGATAGAGTGCTGGGTAGTAGAGAGGAGAGCCGACGTGTGTGGACGCAGGATCCCGAGTGGCAAGTCGGCGGCGAATGCGATTGTGATCAAGCGCGTGTGCGCCGCTCGTGAGATATCGAACAACAAGAAGCGCAGGTGCGCTGCTTGCTGCTGTCAGGGCGAATGCTCTGACAGCGCGGCACAGTAGCAAGTGCTCCTCCTCCCTCCAGTCGAGCAAGCAAAGACACAAGAGCTCTTGCGTGTCATCGGCGCAGACGAGACGTTCCACCGCAAGGGCGGACCAAGCTTTTCGATGGTTTGGTTGGTTCCTTCGAATGTGGGCATTCGAGCAGACGACGACGACGCCAACTTGACAGTGCTGCTCTCGCTGTGCTCTGTGCTCTGTGCGCTGAAAGCAGCACAAACGAGCAAGCGAGCTTTCGAATTCGCACATGTGTGTGTGTCTGCATCTTGTACACGTAGTTTGCAGGCTGGCGTGCGACGGAACGCGAGCGGAAGACTCGATGCTTTCGAGGATCGCGAGCCCCAAGCGTCGCGAGTGGGCAGTGCGTCCGCTCAGCAGCAGCAGATCATCAGATCAGCATCAAGCAGCAGCAGCAACTCTGCAAGGAAAGCAGGCGCGCGCACTGACTCCTTTGAACGACATTCGAATGCGCTTGCTTACAGACTGACATAATACAGAGCTCTGGTTCTAGCTCCAGAGTCTCAAGCAAAGTCGAGCAAATCCAGGCGAGCCACATGAAGCAAGGTGATCTTGGACACATCTGTTCTGCTTTGCTTGGTGTGTACTAGGTAGCGCCGACTGGTACTGGACACTCTTGGATCCTATCTCACCAGTAGTGAACAGCGCAGTGGGATCAGCGTTCGAGTCGCGGCTTCCGCTGTCAGTCTCAACCAAAACCAAAGCTGTCTTGCTTGCCTCTTTCATCTGTCGGTATGCGAAGAGCGCTCGAGAGGCGACAAGTGGGTGGATGTGCAAGCGAATCTAGGTCAGTGAGCGGTGTCTTGGTTCGCTCGCCCAACTCAGCGCAGCAGCTCTACAACACTCGCACGCCACAACGCTCGCTCATTCAGCTCCCGCACTGCGTCGCTTCATGAGCACATATGTGGCTAGGAGACAGGCGTACCTCAATGCTGTAGACGCCGATTGAGGGCACATGCTACTTGATACGCAGGTAGGCATGTGGCGCCGCAACCTCTCGAGCAAACGAACGAACGCGCGAGCAAGCAAGCGCGCGTTCTTTCCGACCTCTGCCGCTGTCAAACACTACGAGCAACTCTTGTCGCCGCCGTCGTCGTCGTCGTCGCTTGGACAGCCGAGAGCGCCGTCAAGGAAGAAGAAAGCGGCGCACGCTGAACTAGCAGCAACTCACGTCTGTCTGCACGTGTGGCGCTCGACAGACATCGACAGTCGTCAGCAGCGCAAGGGGGTGGGCATGGATAATGTCATATAGCACTCGACAGCCTTGCTTTGTACTTTGTACTTTGTACTTTGCTGCTTGGGCTTGGAAACTGCTTTACTTCAATGTGCGGCTGCACACTTGGCCCGACTCTCTCTCGACTGTCGCGTGAACCGGTGCGGCTCGAGTACGTGAATGAGTACGAGTACGAGCACGAGTACGTGAGTGAGTGATCCCGACTCGCCCATCCGTCCATCCATCCTCGTTGCTTCCATTCGATGCTCGGCGTGCACCAGTCCTGGCAGCCATTGTGTCTGTCCATCCATTCCATTCATTCACACCTACTGATGACGACTCCTTTGTACACAAACGCTACACTATGAACTATGAGCATGGTGCTGATGACAATGTCGTCCTCCTATGACGAATCCTCGCCGCGCTGGGACGCATCGTGGTCGGTTGCTGCGCCAGTCGGCGAGAGCGGCGGGAGACTAATGCGCACTTCCTGTGCCTCGCGCGTGAGGAACTCGAGCGTCAGTGCGCTCTTGCTGATCGACGAGTGCATGATCGCGGCTTGCAGCAGCATACTCAGCGCATCCTGGCGTGACTTTGCCTAGAAGAACGAGCCACACAAGTCCGATCATATTGGCGCGTCTCGTGTCAGTATCCTCCTCCGAGCTCGCCAGAGATCCTCCGTCCATCCATCCACACTCGGCGTCCACAGCATCGAGGCAACTTGAACATGGGGACCTCGCGCTCGCACTCGAGCCACCGAAGCTCGCGTTTCAACTCCCAGTTCGCTCAAGTCATGTAGTAATAGTACGTAGCAAGCAAGCAAGCTCCATGTCGTGACGTACCACAGACGCACGCGTGCTTGGGAGGAACGTGCGCGGCGGCAACGCCGGCAGGGCGTCGGTCGCAAAGCCTGCGGCTTGGAGCGCAGCGAGCAAGTCGCGGAACTCGCTGAACCGACGGAACACGGTCCACTGGTACGGTCCGCCGTAGACCTGGATCTGGAACACCGTGAACGACAGGAGTCTGTCGTGCACACGGGCAAAAGCGCAGAAGAAAAGAGAGCGCCAGTCAAGGAAGCTCCACACTGTACACGCTCTCCTATAGACACAGGCACTCCATACAAACGCATATGCAGCCATCCGTTCAGTCCAAGAGGATATGATCGCTCGCGCTGGGACTTGCGCATGTGCGTCCTTGTTCTCGAGGTGGCACAGCTCGACGCGCACGGACCGCAGTGGCTGCGCGCGCAAGTCCTGCGGCGTCAGGCCAGTCACCATCGTGTCCTGGACGTTCTCCATGAGCAGATGCAAGTCCGACCGCTCGGCTTCGCTCCGCGCGAGGTCGATCGCGCGTCCACTCGCGCCGCCATTGCGCGCCTCGTCCTGCTGCTTCTCGAGGTTCAGCAGCAAGTAGCGCGTCGCAGAAAGATCCACGCGCGCCGAGTCGACTGCGACGCGGAAGTTCGTCGCCGCCACGGCGTCGTCGCACTCGACACTCAGCGTCCGGTGCGACGACGATGCGTGCTGCTGGAGCTCGATCGCACTCCCACGCGCTTCGACTTGGAGCGTCGAGTCGAGCGCGACTTCCCACAGCCGCTGCCCGCTCGTTGCGCTCAGACACACGATGCGCTTGTCTGTGAGCAGCACGAGCCCTCGGAGTGGCTCGTGGCCGTAGTAGACGTGGTAGACGTACCTAGTGATGGAGCAACAGACACATCGCCGTTAGTCTAGTGATCAAAGAGGCTAGCAAGACGACAGAGCGAGTGAAGAGACAAACGTACTCGTCCGTCGCATCGAGTGCAGTGAGCAGCAAGATCGCATTCCCAGTCGCTTCGCGCTAGTTCACGTCACAACACATCGCCACCGAGTTAGTCCGACTGTTCGAGTATAGGCAACGTATACACAACGTATACACAACATATAGACAACATATAAGAACCGAGGACGCACGTACCTCCGAGTACGCCACGAGCACACCGTCCGAGCTGCAGACACACACGATCAGAACAGAGACGTTAGCACCTCCATCGTACATCACATGCACATGCACATGCACGACAGCAGGACGCACCAGACGCGGCGTGGGAGACGAAAGCGCGTGACAGTGTCAAAGTCGTGGTCTGCGCCGTCGATCGCTTCAGCGCTGGTCTTTGCGCCGCGCGAGAGGCTCGTGAGCAAGTCGAGGAAGCCAGCAGTCGGCTTGACGATCAAGCCGGCAAAGCCTTTGCCAATGCCAAACACAAAGCCGCTCGCGCCGTCGCGCTCCGCGCCGCGAACTGGCGCTGCAACGACGCCTTTGATGCCGTCCCAGACGCCGCCGGCGAGTCCTTTCCCGCCCTCTGCGATCGCATCGCCAAGGTCGTTGATCTTCTTGATCTGCTTCGACGACTGGCGCTGGCGTTGGACGTTGTACTGCTCGTCCATTGCGAGCATCGCGATGCCTTTGCCGAGCGTCTCAGTGATCTTCCCAGTCGTGTGGAAGATCCCGACGGCGGTGTTGCGCAGGAGGCTCTTGGAGCCCTTGGTCATGCCCGTGCGGAGGTTGTCAATGCGCAAGCCCTTCTCGTCTTCGAGGAGCATCTGCGCCGGCGTGTAGAAGAAGTCCTTCACGCCCGTGCCGAGCGTACTTACGAGGCCGATTGGGTTCCCCAAGAAGTCGACCGAGCCCATGATGTTGTACCAGCTCCGGAGACCGTGATGGACGTAGTGCTGCATGGCGTAGAACGCGAGCGTGTGTGTCGTCTCGAGGAGGTTCTCGACGTAGAACTCGGGGATCTTGATCGGCGCTTTGTCGAGATTCGACACGAGCGCCGCCGCGGCGCTGATGAGTGTACTCAGGACCGAGTACAGGTCCGGCGAGAGCTGTGAACAGACGCAAAAGCCAACAGTGTGAGTCTGTCGGTCGGTCAAGGCGCGAGAAGGAGAGATCTAGAGCAGCAAGGACGTACTAATGAGAGCAGGAGCGACCGGTCGGCGGTGCTCGTGAACGTCACGTTCATTTTGACGGGACACAGGAGGAGCCAGCGGAGCAGGACCTTGACGTTCGCGCCACTGCCGCCACCGAGCGTCGCGGACGTGTTGCTCGAGAGGATCGCCATGCGCGACGACCAGTCTTTCTCGAGCAAGTGGAGCGCGAGGTTTGACGACCGCGCTGATGTCACCGCCGTGTGCTCGTGCGGCTTCGTGTCACTGCTACTGCCGCTGTTGGTGTTGCTGCTTGGCCACTTGACACCGCTAAACGCCTGTGCGAGCGCCACGAGCAGCGAGTCCTCGAGCTTGATCTCGAGCTCCTGGAGCTGTCCAAAGATGTACTCGAACTGCACGAGCGTCGGCTTGATACTGAAGACGCTCGTGAGCTGGAGCGTCGGCAAGAGCATCGGTCCGCCAGTGCTCGACGAAGAGCCACTTGTACCTGCGCCAGTGCCACTGCTACCGTCTCGAGCCCGTCCACTGGTGCTGCCAGTGCTGCTACTCCCAGCGCCAGTGCTCATGTCAAAGCCCCGATGGAGCTGCTGCTCGTCAACGAGACGGATCGGCGAGAGCATCACGGGATAGTTCGTATCGAGGAGCTGGTTGTCGATCTGGAAGTGACCAACGCGCGCGTTCACGACGTGCTTGCCGCCTGACGTGAGTCCGTAGCTCAGCTGGATGCCCGCCGACGCGTGCTGGTCAGACAGCGAGATGCAGAGCACTTCGCGCGGCTGGTGCGCGCTGCCCGTGACGACCGTCGCAGCGCTCGACGCGTCGTCGACGATCGAGAGACACACGCGCGCGACTTCGAGCTGGCAGTAGAGCCGCAAGGCGTCGGCGTCCTGCGCTGCGCGGTCGCGGTTCACGAGGTCCCACTTGAGCGCCAAGCGGAGCTGACCGACCATTTCGATCGCGCTCTCGGCCGCTGCAGTCGACGCAGCGACTTGTGGCGCGTAGAGCGCGCAGATGCGCTCGTCGAACGGGATCTCGACGCTCCCAGTCGGGTCAGCAGCCGCGGCACGGAACGCCTCTGTTGTCGTCGATGGCAGTGGGACCCAGCACTCGGCCAGCAAGACGTCAAAGCGCGAGTCCTGCTTGCTGTGGTCGAGATGGTCCATCATCGTGTCGTCGCCAAAGAAGTAGAGGAACGGCACGACGCTCGGCTCCTGCGCGGTCGAGAGTCCGTGGTCCGCCGTGCTGTTGCGCAAGTACACGCGCACGAGCACGCGCTCGTCAGCCTCGGCGCGATGGCTCGCGGCGTCATTCGTTGTCACGACTTCCGTGAACTCGACGCGGCGGTTCCACTCGGCGTCAAACGCTCGCGGCTGCGACGTCTCTGCGCCAGTCGTGTGCTTTGAGCTGCCGCTGCTGCTGGTGCGGCCGCGCGACGCTGACGGCAGACGCGCACGCTGCGCCAGTGGCTGGTACAGGAACGACAGCGAGACGACGTTGAATGCGTCTGTGTCAACGCCGCCACTGCTACTCGTGACTGGCGCAAGTGCGCGCTCAATCACACTGAACGATGCTTCGCGATGGAGGTTCACGATCGGCTTGCTGTTCACAGCGACGACTGTGTCGCCAATGCGAATCTTGCCTTCGAGCAAGAGCGCGCCACAGGGTCCGTCGCACGCAACGCCTTGGACGAGCACGCGCCCGCTCTTGTACACGAGGTCGAGTCCGAGCGCCTGGCCGCGTGCAAACGTATGCGTCCGCACGTGCTCGAGCGGCGCTGGAAGCTTTGACACGCCACTGCCGCTGCCAGTGCTCTCGTCCGCACTAGTCCCAGACGCTGCCGTCGCAGCGTCCGGCGATGTCTTGGCGATCGACGACGCTGCCGACCGTGTCGACTCTTTGTACGTGATCGTGCAGTAGACCTTTGGTTCGTCCGCGCCGTCCGTCAGCGCTGAGGAGCTCGATCCGCTCGCTGCGAGCAAGCGCGACGGGATCTGGAGGTTCGACACGCCGACGAGCACGGCAGTCAGCCGCTTCTCGTCGTTCATGTCCTCCAAGCCACCAAAGTCGCTCGTCGTGTCGTCCGTCGTGACTGAGAGCGTCGAGCCGCCGCGGTTCACACTGCGGCGCGTGTGCTCTTCGACGGAGCTCGCAGTGAGTCCAGACGACGACGACGGCGACAGTGTCGCTGGCGACTGCTTCTCGCGCGACGGGACAATGTCGTCTCGACCGGTTGTGACGTCGACCGACTCGCCTTCGAGCAAGCTCTTGAGCCGTGTCTTAGAGCTCACGAGACCCTCGAGCTCTTGTGCCATTGAGAACGCCACGAGTGCGCTCTGGACGTCACTCAGCGCTCGCGCGCTCGAGGCAATCGACGCGACGTGCTGGCAACAGAGCTGGAGCTTGACCATCGCGCGCGTGCCTTCATCGAGCGTGTCGAGTGCGCCAGCTTCACGCACCACGTCAATCGGCACGAGGACTTCGTGGACGTCTGGGAATGCCAATGGCGACGCAGAGCCAGACTGCCGCGAGCGCTTTGTCTCGCGCAAGTACGCCGCCAGTGGGATGTTGACCGTCGCAAGGAGCGACGAGCCAAACAGGAGCTTGTCCGGCTCGCGCACTTGGATGTTCACGACTGCGGCTGGAGCGCCGCTGTCGTTGCCGTTCTCGCTGTCAACGGCGTTCGTAGCATCATCGCCGATGCCGTTGTCTGGAATCGTGAGACTCAGCAGCGACGCGCTCTCGTGCGACGGCACCCATCGTGGAAACACTGCGGCGTGCTGCGGCACGAGCTTGCTCCGACCACTCGTACTAGTGGTGGTGGTGGTGGTGCTTGCGTCGCTCCGGAGGTTCACGTACAGGAACGGCTGACTCGAGCTAAAATCCGAGCGCCCGCGCTTCTTCAAGAGCTCTTCGAGGTGCAGCACGTCCACGACTTTGACGCAGAGCATAAAGCCTGGAGGCGGCGTCGGCGCTGGGACAACACCGCCAGGACTTGTCGACAATGACGCTGCAGCACTGTCGAGCGCCGGCTCGAGTCCACTGTCTCCACGGCTCACTTGATCTGCCGTTGCCTCTTTGTCGTCGTCGTCGCCGGTGGCGTCGTCCTGATTGCCATCGCCACCATCTCGCCTCGAGTTGCTCACACGCGCTTCAGCGAACCGCACTTGCTTCTTCTTGGTCGCACTTCCAGCACCAGCAGCTCCACTTCCCAGTGGCACGGGCGTCTCTGGTTTGGGCGGCACGCGACTCGCAAGCGCGTGCGAGATCGAGAGGATCGACGCGCTGTAGCGCTTCCAGCTCCGGAGGAGACTCGACCGCCGTCGGCGCTTGTGCTCGGCCGAGACGCCTGGGAGCATGTCGGTCACTTGGAGCGTCTTCGTCGCTTGGTCCAAGAGCACTTCGACCCACAGCCGCTTCCGCGCCTTCGTGTCCTCGAGCTCGAGCGTCGGGAGGCGATGGAGTTTGTTCAGCTGCGCTTCAAAGCTCGCGAGCACGAGCGTCGGGACGTCGGTCGCCAGTGCAGATGACGGTGGCGTTGCGCCGCCGCCGCCACGTATCTTGCTACTGCCACGCGTCGAGCCTTTCTTGTGCTTGCGCTTGAGTCCTGCGACCTTTTGGATCTGGACAAAGACTGTCAAGACCGACGAGAACGTGTACGGGACGTAGTCGATCGTGTGGAACGGCAGGACGGTCTCGCCGCCTTCAAAGCCCACGACCGCGTTGCCGCGGTCGTCTTTCGTCACGATTTTCTGCCACACGACGAGCGCGTACTCGCTGCACTCGTTCTGGATCCGGTACGGCACGAACGCGTCCTTCTCCTTCTCGCGACTCAGCTCGTAACGCACATCGGCGTCATTCACGTCGCTCGACAAGAGGAGTCCGCGACTCGGACTCGACTCGAACGCGCCTTCCTCCAAGTACACAAAGAACGACGGGTCGTGGAGCTCGACGGCGACGTGGAGCTGCATGCCGCCAGCGATCATCTGCTCAGCTTCGAGTGCATCGTCGTCTGGCCAGTACCCGTCGCCAACGAGGTAGTCATTGTCGCCAACACTGCCGTGCATCGCGCGAGCTGGCGCGTTCGCTTCGTAGCACTGCGGTAGCGACGCCGGCGCCGGCGTGAGGTTCTTCTGGAGCTGGAGCACAAAGTTCCCGACCGACGAGAGCGCGAACGGCGAGCTCCACTGCGACAGCGCCGTGAGACTCGTGCTCGCTGGTGACGTCCCTGGCTGCGCGAACCGAATCTGCACGCGCGACGGCAAGCGGACGTCAGTCCAGTGGAAGATTCGACTCGCTTTCGGCGCTAGGACTATGACAGTGTCGCTCGTGGCGGCGCTCCGCTCCTGCCGAATATGCACGTCGAAGCGGTGCGACGTGTTCACAAAGTAGTACCGCGACACGAGCGTCACGACCTTGGAGCGCGCAAACTTGCCAGGACCTTGCTCGATCGTCACGCCAAAGTCAAACTGCTGGAACGATGACGCAGATGATCCCAGACTCGACGCACTCGACGGTCGCTCGAGGATCGTTGCGAGGAGGTTCCGCGACTCGCGGTGGTGCGTCGGCACGAGGATCTGGCCGCGCACGCCGACAGCGCTGATGTCGAACGCGTCGGACCGGACTTCAGTCGGCTCGTCATTGACAGTCGTTGTCTGGATCCCGACCTTCATCTTCGACACGTGCTGCTTGCTCTCGCTCGAGAACACGGACAGCGACACGTTCGGCGGCGTCGTGTCTGGTGTGTCGCCGCCAGCGCCATTGTCCGTGGCGATCGCCAGTGTGTGGTTCGATGGGATGCAGTACCCATCTGCAGTGTAGAACGACAGCGAGAGCGACGTGCGGTCAATGAGCCAGTACTCGGTGAAGATGCGGCAGATGACGGGGCAGAGCCCGTTCAGCGCCTTTGCGCGGAGCTTCTCGAGCTGCGTCACTTCGACGCAGATCGTGAGCTTGTTTGTCGCTCGACTCGCGTCCGCGTCGTCCGTTCCAGCGCTGCTGTCCATCGACAGCTCGAGGCGTTCACAGAACGACTGACATCCGTACACAAAGCGCTGTGCCGACCACGCCGAGTACGACCCGAGACGGATCTCGGGGATCGCAAGACTCAGTGCGACGATCGACGGCACGTCCTGCACGTCACTCGCACCAAAGCCATCGGACAGGAGCTCGAGCTCTGAGATCAGCGCACAGCTCCCAGACACGATCGTGCCGTGCGTGCCAGGGAACGACGCCGGGTGCTGCTCGACGTAGACGACGTCGTCGTCCGATTTCTATCAAAGGGAGCAAGAGGAGCGGTCAATCAGACGGTCTTGAGACAGTGGCGTCCTAGAGCACAAAGACACAAGATACAAAGACACCAACACAAGACACACGACACCAGGAACGTACCAGACACGCAGTGCGGAACGCGACCTCGTACGGGATCAGGTTCTCCAGCTCAATCGGCGCGCGGAGCGAGATCATGGTCTCGTGGCGCTCAGACTTGCGCGTCGCGGTCAAGATGAGCTGGAACGGCGGGAGCGGGATGCCCGTGAAGTCCATTGCATCCAGCGCCGTCTTGCTGGTGCTGCTGTTGGAAGTCGAAGGCGACTCTGGATGCGCGTTCCAGTAGAACGTCAGCGCTTTCCGGAGCTCGAGCGAGCCGATCTGCTGGTGGCGCTGGCTCCGCTTCTTCGGCGCCACGGCGTCCGACTGCAGAAGCGACCGGATCGCCAGTGGCGCTGACTTCTGGAGCTCGCCGTTCCGGAGCAGCGGACAGAACGAGATCGTGCCGCGCTCGAGGTACTGGATCGGGATGTAGTGCGCCGCCTGTGCGCCGGGAGCGATCGTCTCGACGCGCGCTTCGTTGTATAGCACTTGGATCGGGACGTCGAGGTAGTTTGTGAGCTGGACTTTGCCGCGCAAGCGCAGCACGAGCGTCCCTTGCTCTGCGACTGTCTCGCAGATCACGCTCTCGCCGTGCCAGACGTCCTGCGCGCCGTTGTGGCTCTCGAGGTACAAGTAGCTCCGGTTCGAGTACCCGATCGGCACGGGGATCGCTTTCCCAGACGACGACGCCGCCAGTGCGGCGCGCGTATCGGACTGCGGCTTGAGCCAGAGCAAGCGCCGAAGCGGCGACGTCACCGACCCTGCCGGCGTCTCGTGCGCGACAATGTCCGTCGCAATGCGCTCGCCGCTCGGGACCTTGAGCCACGTCGTGCGCGACGACGAGATGTCGTTCAGCATCGTCGACAGCCGCCGGCGACTCCACGCACTGCGCTCGAACGCCGTTGTCTCGGCTTCTAGGAGCGCACTGTCGGTCTGCTCGCTGTCGCCGCTCGAGGGCACAGCCGTTGGGACGTCGAACGAGCCAGTCTCGGTTCCACTGAACGGGTTCAGTGCATCAGCTGTGCTGCCAGACGGCGGTGGCGCGCTCCCCGACGCCGAGTGCGTCGCAACGAGGAATGGAATGCCCGACTGGTTGTCGACGTAGATGAACGGACCGAGGCGCGCCAAGAGCGCCGCGTCGTCGGTCGTCGCGGCTTTCGACACGAGCGCTTGGAAGTGCACAAGGACGTTGAGGACGTTCCGCGAGAGGTTCACGTTCAAGTCCTTTTTGATCACGAGCAAGAACGTGTTCGCGTGCTTCGCGCTCTGGTCGTCGGTCTGGTGCAGCAGCTCGCGGTCGATAAAGTGCTTTGCTTCGCACGCATGGGCGACAGCGTCGGCAAAGACCTCGGTCCGCGACGACCGGAAGAGGCACTTGGGGATGCCGTCGCACCGGAGCACCGAGCCCGACGGCGAGACTTCGAGCCGCTCGGACATGCAAAAGTCACAGAGCACGCCGCCGCGGTTGTGGTACGCCATGTTCACGTCAAAGTCCTCGACGACCGGCTCCCAGACTGCGAGCTGCGAGTTGTACGCCTGGACGCCGACGCGGAGACTCGCGAGCGCCGTGAATTTGTCGTCGAACCGACCGCGCACGTCGGCGTGGAGCATCGCGACGCGGAAGTGCAGGAGCGGCAAGAGCATGTTGTGGAAGTCGTTCACGACCGTGGCGTGGAGCCCTGGGAGCGTGAACTCGATGATCTTGAGGTGCTGCAAGAGCGAGAGCTGCTGCGCGATCGATGCAGCATGGCGACCCGACTCGGACGGCGTCGAGACGTGTGTGCGCTTGCTCCGGTCTCTCGCGTCTCGCTCTGCCTCGAGCATCTCCGAGCTGTCGTCCAGCGTCGCTGCGAGCGCGTTCGCATCACCGCTCCACGCGTCGCGCTTGACAATCGAGAGCGCAAACGGCACCGGCGCATCGCCAACGCCGTTGAACATGAGGTACCCGCCGCCTTCGCCGCCACTTGCGCTCGCCGCCTGCTCGGCGTCAGCAACGGCTTTTGTCTTTGCGGCGCTCAGGTGCTTGCGGACAATCGCCGCGCTCTTCGCTCTGTTGAACGCGCGGTTGAGCGTGAGCTCCTCGAGCACGACGAGGTCTTTGTCGAACACGACGCTCCGATCCGAGTTGAACATCGTGCTGCCGTGCTTCCAGATCGTCGTGACGAATGCCCCGGCGCTGCCATCCGGTCCCAAGTACCCGTTCGCACCGAGCTGGTCGTACTTGCAGATCTGCAATGACGCTGGTGACGCCGCCGTTGCTGCTGCTGCGAGCGGACCAAAGCCTGGACTACGCGATGGTGACGCGTCCCGGACATCTCGGCTCGGCGTTGTTGCTGCAGCTGGCGCATTGTCGCTCGAAGCGCCGGCCATCACAGCTTCGAGCACAATGCGGTCGCCATAGTATACTTGGTCGCCCAATGCGCGACGACTCCCAGGCGCCGGCACGATCCGGAACGCCACGGCGTCGACCATGTTGCGCTCCTGCGACGTGTACGGCAGCACGAGGTACCGCTTGCGCCACGGCGAGTTGTACAGCCCGACGACTGGACGCGACTGAAGGCGACCGCGCACGCTCGTCGAGACCAAGTGGATGAGCGTCTGGCCGTAGAGCGCCGGACTGCCTTTTGCGTCGCCAGCGGCTTTTGCATGGAGCGCACCCGAGCTCGAGGCGCCGCGCATCGAGAGTCCGCGGAGCGACGCTGCAGTCGTCGATGCCGTGCTACTGCGGTCGCCAAAGTCGCCGTCACTCTCGCCAGCGCTGCCGCCGATCGACACGAGCGACGACGACGAGCCAGACGACGTCCGCTTCCGCGCTTTCGCCTCTGGCGTCTCGGGGACGTCCCACGGACTCCGCACAATGTGCTCGATCGCTGCGACGGCGGTGCAAAAGTCCAAGTAGCCGAACCGGAGCTCCATCACGCGGTCAAACTTACTCCGGAAGCGCACAAACTGGTTCACGAGGTCGATGTGGAGCACGAGCTCGAGGTCAATGGGCTTGAGGCAGTCGGCCGTCGCCGCGTTGAACACGTGCGCGGACGCCCAGATGCTGTCGTCTGGGATCCGCGACGTCGCGTGGATGCTGTTGACGTTTGTGCGGAGCTGGAGCTGGTTGTGGCTCTGGCTCGGCTTGACACTCGGTGACGTCTCAACGTCCTGGTCGCCAAGCTGCTGGAGGAACTCGAGCGAGATCGCCGCGTCCCACGACAGCATCAGCGCGCGCGACTTGTCTTTCGTCGGGTCTTCCACGAGCAGCAGTGCTGACGGTCCGAGGTTCACTTGCAGTCCGATCTTGCGGTACTCGAGCACCAAGCTCTCGTCGTCGTCATCTTCATGGATGTCGTCCTCAGTGGCGTGGTCGCCATCGCCATTCTCGTTGGCGGCGCCCTCTGTCAATCCGTTGACACCAGCAGCCGACAGCTCAAACGCGTCAGCGCCAGTGCTCTCATCGTCCTGGCCCCACGACTGCGACACGTCGAGGAACCGCAAGACGTTCGCGTAGATGTTTGACGGGATCACGCGGAAGCCAACGATGTCGAGGATCAAGTCCATGCGCGTCTCGCGGCCGATCTGCGGCGGTCCAGCGCTACCCTGGCTCTCGGACAGGTGGTGCTCTCCCATACCACTGTCGCTCTCGCCAATGCCGCTCGGCTGACCAGTGTACGCAGACCACGACCGCGACTTGTGCGACGCGACCGAAGCGTTCGACTCTTTGCGGCGCCGCACCGGCGGCTTTGCAGGACTCGCAAAGCGGAAGAGCGCGCGCGAGCTAAGCGTCCGCACAGGACTCCGCGACCGCGCGCGCTTGTATGCGTCACTCGGCGATGCTGCAGCCGACGCCATGCGCTTCGGCGACACTGTCGACGGACTCTTCTTGAGCGACGACGACGACGAGAGGAACGACGCGTCAATGCCAATGCGCTCAATGTCGACGACCTCGGTCGCGCGCACAAAGTGGAGAGCGAGTGACTTGGCGCGACCATCAGGGCCGCGCTCAAACACGACGACGTCGCGATACGGCGTCGAGAGCTTGGCGTGGATGCGCGAGTCGCGGATGTGGATGCCGTCAATCTCGGCGTCCACGACGAGCTGGCCGGTCGAGAGGCAGTAGTCGACCCGTCCGTCGTACGCCGTGACGTCGAGGACGCAGATCGAGCCCTGGTTCGTCTTGTCGCGCTCGGCCATGCACAAGTCACCGCTCACGGACGGGTGGTATCCATCATGACCCTGGAGCAGCTCCATCGAGAGCTCAGGGATCGCGACACTCACGAGCACGTGGCGCTCGTCGTCGTCGTCGTCCATGTCCATGTCCGAGTAGTAGCTCTCGCTCTCTTCGTAGATCACGCTCTGGTGCGCGTCCGAGCCGCCGGCACCGCCACCGGCCGTCGTAAAGACACTGGCCGACCGGCGCTTGTCTTCGATCCGCAGTGCGCCTTTGCTGTCGCGCGGAAGACGACTCACACTGCTGGGCTTGTGCGTCGGTGCGGCAAAGTAGTACCGACTCCGTTCGCGGTAGTTCTGCATCGGCACGCGCAGCACGAACGCATACTGCTTCTGGTTGCACACGAGGCGCAGTGGCGACAGGCGCACGTCGATCTTCATCGCGGCGCGCGTGCGAAAGTCAACGGCGACGTGAATGTCCGTCGAGCCAAGCAGACTCTGCGTCGTGTAGCCGCCTGCGACAGCGCGCGTGTTGTCCGTGTCGTCGCCGCTCGAGGGCTCCATGAGGATCACTGAGACGATCCGCAACGACGACAAGTCGAGCTGGAGTTGCGTGAGCGACGCGTTGAGCAGCACCTTCGCGACGATCCGGTTCTCCATCTCGCGCACCGACGCCAGAACGTGCTCGTTCGTCACGCGGAAGCGGTCCAAGCGCACGACGAGCGCTTCGGACGACATGCGGTGTGGCGGCATCTCGAGCACTGCATCCGTGAGCTGAACGTCCACGAGCGGGAACATCGAGACGACGTCCGAGCCGAGGAACCGCGGGTCTTTGAACGGCAGTGGCGACTCGCCGTGGTGCGACGACGGACCGTTGCCGTGGCCATTGCTACTGCTGCCACCAGTGTGGCGCATCGCGCGCTCAAAGTCGCCTTCCCAGACCATGTCTGCGCGCTCGCGAAAGAGCACGGCGAAGATCGTCCGGAGGAGCTCGCCTTCGGCAAAGTACCGCCGCAGGTCGTCCACAAAGCTGTAGAGAAAGCGCATGCGCGGCGACTTGAGACGTACGGAGAAGCGGTTTGCGTACCCTGGGTGCCACGCCTCTTGGATCCGGTCGGCGCCGTAGAACTGCGCCGCGCACGAGAAGACCGCCGGCACCGCGTCGAGCTTGCTGAGCGTCTCGTCCAGACTCGGGACGTGTCCTGGCGACTGCGTTGCCTCTGCGTGCACGGAGTCTGCAGCAGTCGCGCCGTTGGCTGAGCTGCTCGAAGCGTGCGAGATGATCTCGCGAAAGTGCGGCTCGCTCAACGACACGTCGCTGACCTTGAGTGACGTCAAGTACGAAAAGACACCGAGGTACAACGGGTACTTGTGCACGCAGCAGCAAAACTTCTCGGTCGTGAGGCTCATGAACGCAGACGCCATGCCGTTGCGGCGCTGCCGGTCCTCCAAGTGGAGAAACAGCGAAAGGCCGTCGACGTGGAGACGCAGTTGGATGCTTGCAGGCGATCCGTCGAGCGTCGTGGTGTCTGTCTCGGATGATCCAGTGGCGTGGCGGTTTGCCGCCTCGCGCAACGTGTTGGAGCGGAGGCGATCTGGCGTACTGCCGCTGCCTGGGAGGTTCTCGAGGAACGACGACGCGACCCACGCGCCAAACTTCTTCGTGAGCGTCCCGCCGCCAATCCCAACTGCGTCGTCCTCGCCCACACCAGCTGCTGGCGACAGCGTTGGGAACATGTCGTCGACGTCAAACGGCGTCGCAGTGCCGTAGTTCGACATGCTCGGGATCGGCACTTCGCCGCGGCGAAGATGAACAGCGTCATGATCATCATCGTCGTGGAGTTCCGGCGATGCGATGCCGACTGGGTCGTCGTCGCGCTCAAAGAAGAACACAAACATCTCTGCGACCGTGTCTTGGTACAGATTGATCGTCAACGTCCGGAGACTCGCGTCGACCGAGAGCGGCGTCACGAGAGGGTCTTGCCAGATCGAGTGGTCGCTCGCAGCCGCTACGACTGGATCGTACGTGATGTAGCGCCACAGTCCCGTGTCTTTCGGCAGCTCGGCGTCCGACGCAATGCTCGTGATAGCAACGCGGATGAGCTGCTCGGACGACTTGGGCGGCGGTGGCGGTGGTGCTGTCTCACAGTCGGCTCCTCCGTGCTCCGAGTAGCCCGTGTCCGGGTGCACGTCCGAGCCGCTGCCCGACGCCATCAAGTACCGCTTCCGCTCGACCACTCGCGACGGCAGCGATGCGTCGCCGCTCGTGCGACTGCGGACAATGTCTTCGACGGCAAACGTCCCGAGCGCAAACTCGAGGCGCCGGTCGAATGTCCGCATCTTCAAGCGCGTGCTAATGTCGCCGGCGCGGACGACCACGAGCTTCTCCGACACGCTCGTGTCGTCGCGGATCTGGAGCTGCAGCACGACTTCGCCAACGCCAAACTGGAGGTAGCACATCACGCGCTTCCAGAGCTTGAGCAGGTCTTTGTCCTCGATCTCTTTGCGCCGCGCACGCTCACGCTCGTGGTCGAGCGCTTTTGCAAACGACGCGTACAGGTTCGAGTCCGAGACGCTCTCTTTGCCGCGCATGCCAGCAGCAGCAGTCGTACTGGCAAAGTCGCCGCCAGGGCGATGCGCCATCGGTGCCGATGCAAAGTACGACGCCGACTTGACGAGCCGCGGCGGGATCTCGCGCGCCGCTGTTGGTGCGAACGAGTGCACGCCGCTGGTCGCTGTCGGATCTGAGCCGGCAGTGTGGATGTGCGATAGCAGTGGCGACCCGCGCGTCCGTGTGGTGGCGATGCCAGCGACTGCAGCGCCACTGGCGACTTTGCGCTTCGAGTACGTCGTCAAGTTCTCGCTGAACGACTGGAGGAGACTCAGGACGGACCGGAAGTTCGCCGCCGAGAGGTTCACGTGCACGCTGTCGACGCCGCCAAAGAGCTTGAGCAGCGGGATCGTCGGGTCGTCTGGCGCGACGCTCATGTGGAAGCTGAACGTGAGTGACGTCTTCTCGAGCAAGTAGCTCCACGACGACGCCTGCGCATGAGTTCGGTCGCCGCCGAGGAACCAGAACTGCGCCGTGTCGTCATCGCCATTGTGGCGCTCATTGCCGTCAAAGAGCTGCACTTGGATGCCCGAGATGCTGAACTCGAGGATGTCGTACACGTTCTGGCCGACTGGGCTCGTGAGGAACTGGCGCTGCACGAGCGCCGCTGCAGCAGTGGCGACACTCCCACTCGTGTCACTCTCAGTCACGAGCTTGAGCGGACTCGGCGGCAGCACGTCCGTCGTTGCCGCGGCCATTGGGTGGATCGTACTCGCGCGCAAGTGGCCGAGGAACACGAGCAGACTCACTTGCTTCTGCGTCGAGACGTCCGAGTCGAACACTGGACCGACGTCGGACTCGGAATGCACTTCGACAATGTTGATGAGCGGCGAGATGACGTCGAGCTGCATCTCGACGCGCGTGCGGCGCGCGAGCGCTTCGCGAAGCTGCGCCGTGCTGTAGCGCTGGAGACTCTGCGCGCGCTTCCACGCACTCTGCTCCAAGCCCGAGAGGTCGACGTGGAGCGGGCGCGAGAAGCACGCCGAGACGTCGAGCAAGTACATGAGGTTCACGTTGCACTTGATCGGCTGCGTCACGAGCGAGATGCGCAAGACGCGCGCGAGTGCCGGTGCGCGAGTCGTCACAACGGCCGCCGCCGCAGCAGCGCTCGTGTCACTGGCGCTTGTGTCGTCGTCGCTTGCCACGTCCGTTCGCGACTCGATGCTGAGTGCGAGCAGCGGTAGCTCTCTCTCGCACTCGCGCAGCCGCACGCTGCTGATCTTCTCGCGCGCACCCTCTGGATGGTACTGCAGCACTTCGTCCATCGCCATGCGCTGGAGAAAGAACGCACGGTGGTGCTGCTGCTGGTGCGCACGGCCAGCTGACGACGTGAGTCCTGTGTGACGGACGTCTGGGTCTTGGCAGAAGAACGCGTCGCGCACGTGGAGCCCCATCTCGAGCGACGCCGGGCGCACGAGCACTTGGATCGCCACGTCGTCGAGCGATGCGAGGAGCAAGCACGTCGACGCAGGTCGCGGCGACCACATTCCATCATCAGCGTTCACAGTTGCAATGGCGTCGCCAGTATCGCTCGAGTCTAATTCGTCAGCACCCAGCGGCGCAAGATCCAGTGAGCTCGTGCGCAGTTTATCGGGACTGTCACTTGGCCGCGCAACACTGTCGGAGCTTGCGACTGGCGCCGTGTCCTTGTACAGTCCAAAGCTCGCTTTCGTCAGTCCGAGCTGGAAGCGATACCAGATGTGCTGCTGCTCTTGGGTCGCTGCGGCGGCAGCGGCGCTCTCGTCCAGCGCCTGCGCCGCGCCTTTTGACGGCGATAATGACGCGCCGTCTTTGCCACTGTTTGAGCTGCTGCTACTGCCATTGCCGCTGCTTGGCTGCGGGTGGAAGTTGATCGCGTCGTAGAGATCCTTTGTGTCTTGGTCGCTCCAGCGCACATCGTCCACTGGCACATCACTGGCATTCGTGCCACTCGCACTCGTACCACTCGGCTCCGTTGGAGCGCCAGTCGCGGCGCCAGTGAGCCACGACGCGTACGACGACCAGAGACTCGTGCTCACTGGCGGCGGCGCAGTCGCACCAGCTCTGCTATCTCCTGCGCCTTGCTGCGTCTGTCGCTGCGCTTGCGCTTCCTCCTGTTGCCGCTCGTGCTCGCGCTCTTCGACTTCTTTTCGCGCCGCGCGGCGCAGGCGCAGCAGATCTTTCACGTCCATTGCGACCTCGAGGTCGTCGAGCGCAGCGGCTGCGGCGTCTTTCGTCAGCGCCTTGACGTCTGCCGACACGCGCGTCGCGGCGTAGCTCGTACTGTGTGCGAGCACGAGGTAGAGCTCCATGTACCGCTGGCGCTGCGCCTTCTCGCGCTGGAGCGCGTCCCAGTCGACGCGCGCGAGGCGCTCGCGGACATCGAGGAGCACGGCGCGGATCGCGTACTGCCACCACGCAGCTGGGTTGTCTTTCACACGCACGCGCTTTGGACGGATGCTCACGTACCGCGCTTGGCGGCGCTTGACCGTGAGGAACGACGCGAGCGAGAGCGCACTGAGGTACTGCGTGCGCGAGAGCGTGAGGCGGACGTGGTCGACGCTCGCCGTCGCGTCAATGTACGTGCTCTTCTCGTCCATGATGTGCACGACCGCGTCGCGGTACTTGGCGATCGACGCTGCGAGCCGCGTCGTCTCGTGGCGCGACCACTGCAGGCAGCTTGCGAGCGCGACTTGGAACTGCTCGAGCGACGGGATCACGTCTTCTTCGTCCGTGAGGTCGCGCGCGACGGCCCAGGCTTCCGAGAAGACGAACCCGAGCGTGTACTTGCGGTCGCGCGCGAGCGGCGGCATCGCTGCGAGGAACTCGCGCCACGCCGTGTCGCCAATTGCATCGATCGTTTCGACCATCCACGGCGTCCCGAGACGCGAGAGCACGCGGTCGCTGAGCTCTTGGTGCGTGAGCGGGAGCTTCGCGTGGCCGTCGTTCACCGTGAGCTTCATTGATACTGTGAGCGGGTGGATGATGTAGTCCTGCGGCTGGAAGAGCGGCGGGAACGCGGTCTTGGACACCATCGCCGGCGCGTCCGGCGACCAGAAGCTCATTTGCATGAGCCGCGCGAACGCAAAGCTGTCGTCGAGGACCGCAGCGGGCACTGGCGCGAGTGGGAGCGACCAGTAGACGCCAAACTTGTTGATGTCCATCTTCTTGCGCAAGATCGTCGCCGTGGCGCCACTGCCGTTGCTGCTGTCGTCAGTGCCACTCGACTGGCCGCGCACGACCATCGTGTAGTTCCATCCGGCGTCCGCAGACTTGATAATGAGCGACTCGAGCGTCACGCCGACCGCGTACGGCTGCGCTGGGTCCGACACGCGGTCCTCCAAGCGCAAGTGCAGGTGTTGCACGTGCAGCTGCACGTTGTCGAGCACCTTCACGAGGAGTTTGAAGAAGAAGCTGTGCGTCCAGCTCTGCCCCTGCACGAGCGCCACGTTGCGCTCGTTGAACTGCGTCGCGCGCTCGATCGCGTCCATCGTCGCGCGCTTGCGCCGGAGCGTCTCCTGGCGCTTCTTGAGCGCGTCTGCGCTCACTGGCGGCGCGTCTGGGTCGCCCAGGTCGCTGTCACTCGCAGCAGCGGCTTTTGTGTCGCGCACCTGGAGCAGCAAGCTCATGTCCTCAATGTCCACGCGAATGGGCTGGCTCGCGAGGTTCGTCCACGGCATGTCAATGCGCAGCTGGTGGAGCGTGCCTTTCACGAGCGCAAACTCCTTTGGTAGTGGGAACGCGTCCGGCTGGAGCTCGACAGCGTCCACTTCGATCTTCCCGTTCCAGACGCTGATCTTGAGCGCATCGGGGTCAATGTTCTTGACGTAGCTCCCGAGCACGGCGTCGAGCACCATGTGCACGTACCGCTGCAGGAACATCGGCACCATGGCGTTGCGTCACGCACGTGCGTCTGCACCGATGCTCGTACTCGCGTCGTCTGTCACGCACACACGCAGAGAGGTCGACCCGCGCCAAGCGCTTACGAGCTCTTGGTCTTCTTGGTTCGGCTGCTTTTCGAATTCTCTGCTGAAATCCCGAAAATCCCGAAAATAAGCGATGATAAAGCGACAGAACTGCGATGGGAAAGAGACAGGACAGCGATCACATCATACTATTCACAAGTACAGAGAAATACCTTGTAAATTGTATACGTACGTCTAATTTTGAAAGTGGCAAACGGATCGACTTGAACACACATGATGTGGTGTGGACCACGTGCATGCGAGTGGGCCACGCTAATGAAGCCATTGCAAGGTGGCTTCACTGTTTGTCCACATGACATCCTTACTACAGCTTGGACTACAGCTCGACTGCATTGATCGTCCGTCCACTGCTCTCACAGCGTGCTCAGTCGCGCGTTCTTCGTACGTCCACACGCGCATGCACAGTCCTGTTTGCTACCCGACGTCGACCGAGCAGCGCAAGACGCCAGTGTGTTCGGGATTCGATGGCTGAGGGTATCGAGGTTCTCGGTGACTTATTTACGACCTGGTGCTACTTTGAGTCACGCAAGCTCACCTGGCAGCACAGGCGCGAGTACTCATTGCAGCACGAGCCGAAAGCTGGAGCGCGCACGTGCTCTCGCGTTCATTGCCTCGATGGTGAAGAATGCTCGAGTCGCGTGCACTCATCCACCATCCCATAGCAATGCAGCACCGACGCACAGAGCGCTGCCGACATTGCACGCACACAGCCAGCCAGCAGGCGCAGCAAGACCAGATGCAACACACATCGAGTCAAGAGACGATCCGTTCAACGGCGAGACTGCCCTTGCAGTCAAAAACCACATTGACATTGTCGGGCACGCCACTCGCCACCACCACCACAGCAGCCCCAAGTCTCGACGCGACTATGTCGCTCGCCGCATGGTGTACTGGACGAGCAACAACAGCGACAACGCGGCGCAGTTGACTGCACTTGGATCGGTCGACAGCTTGCCTTTGCCGCTCCAAGTCGCATTCCGACGCAAGATGCTCGCGATCTTTGCGCTCCAGCTGCTGCTCGTCTGTGGTCTCGTGACCATGTGCGCGTTCTATCCGCCAGTGAACGACTTTGTC